>JAGFPH010007084.1:46380-69584 GCA_018207615.1 Philaenus spumarius | reverse complement strand
ATAGTTCTGCATTACTCCTCTTACCCCACAGTAAAAATATCTTCCAATAGTTGGTGTTAATACCTTAACTTCAGAATGTGTCTCTGACAAATTTTTCTCACCTCTGCAATTACCTTCAGTTTAGTCTTATAATATATTATAAGGTCAGTGCGAGCAATGGTGTTATTTTAATATTGACATCATGCAGTTGTACTAAATTCTAGTTGATTCATTTACGATTGACTATTAAATAAAAATAATCGTATTTGATGCAAATAATCTTCTATTTGGTTATTTGTTATTTAATCTATTAGTCTTTTACTACAAAAATCTATATATTTTATTTTACTTATCTGTAGACTTTAAACTGAAACAGTTTCACAAACAAATAGTTAATGAAAATGTACCTTTTAAACATATTTATCATTAATGTTATTTAATTCAATTATAGATCACGGATTAGTGATTTAATAAATTCTTGATGCAGTTATGTCAAATAATCCAACTTAATTTAGGTATGTCTTACCATAAATACCTAATAAAATATTTCGGTCATTCGACCATCTTTAGGGTAATATAATCCTTCATGCAAATTTACATATTTCATCAAACATATATTTCTTTCAATGTGGAGATCGTAAAATGATTAGGCAAAAGCATGAAAGACAATTTAGTTCTAAATAGCTAGCCAAAAGGCAAAAGCTCTAAATATTATAGTTAAATAAATCTTTACATAATTTTTTTTTTTTTTTTTGCTTTTGTTGAATTTATGAAAGGGACATCAGTTAATTTGCATCTTAACTAGTATTCTACTTGGCAATTCACATTGCGGTAATATCTCATAACTATTAAACTTTGTTATATTTTATTATAGCAAACGAAATGTTTAAACGTAAATAAGTATATTTTTATGAATTTATCAATTATATATTTATTCAGGGCGTAATATAGCCGACATTTTATGGACATCAACAGCGAATGTTTGACCGTAATATGTCACCACTTTGTTGCGGCCGTTAGTCCAAACTGTCAGTTATTTGTTTACTAGAGCGTGTTGGAAATGTAATTAATGGCTATGTAAAGTATCCGTAGGATTGACATGGTGTAATAGATGAAAGAGTTAAATTTAAACTGAAACGTAAATTAGAAAACTAATTTGAAATATAACAGGACAACATATTTAAATGCTGTTAAATACTCAAAGTATCATATTTTTTTTAAATTTATAGTATAAATATCCTTTGTTAATAATTTATTCCTAATAAAGTTAAATTTAAATGAAAATAGGTATTTTGATTCTAAAGGAATATGAAGAAGATTTTAGGTATTCTAAGTCTTCCTTTCAAATATACAAAACCAAAAGTAAAAATCATTGCTGATTAATAAAAAATTCTAGCAAAATTTTACACGAATTACAGTAATTTTTTAAAAGTTATTCATTACAAGGAAATTTCTCTATTATTTAGAGAAGGTTACAAGGTTATTTCATCTTTCTCTATTACACTTGCTTGGACATGTTCATATCTCATTAACTATAAATGTATTGTATTGTAAATATATTTAAGTTTTAACAGAGTATTCAGTTGTTTTAGTATTTAAGTAAACTATTTACATATAACAAAAAACCCGACTTTGTTTTATATATTATATATATATATAACAAAGTCGGGTTTTTTGTTATAACTCAAGAACGACTGAGCCAATTTTTATAATCTTTGATTTGTTGAATTTGTCTCCACCCCTAATAGCTATAGAATATATAATAAAATATAGGAAAAATACATAAATAAAATTAAACACACAAAATAATTTTATGGTAGGCCTATACTGATGAACTAACACTGTCATGTTATAATGTATTTACATTCATTACCATAGCAACCAATAAAGTAAAATAACAGATAAAACAGTTGATTCGATTACATATCTATATAATAAAAATGAAATGCTGTTCCCAGAAAATTTTCAAATTTGCCAAAAACTGAATATGCTTTTTTTCGATGGGATTTTTGTATGAACTCAAGACTATAACTCACAAAAACAGATGTTCGGATAACCTGTACAATATATACAGGAACTATACAAGCATATAAAGTGAAAAGTGAAATTAAGACATAATTATTTTGTCAATAGATAGTACACGATGATACGTTAAAGGAGTTTATCTCTACAAATAACAATATCATAAAAGTTTCCCACCATAATCATTGGTAAACATACTCTAATAAGAACTTAAATATAAAAAAAAGTATTTGTTATTCAAGAAGACGTAACTAATTATTACATTTATATGCGTAATTAAAATAATCTAAAACATATTTCGTGATATATAATTATTATTTTTTCATATTCTAAGAATCATAGAAACTAAAACAGACGATTTAGAGACGGACTGATTGACTTTCATTTAAAACTCACATTTTAGCACTAGATTAACTAACAAAAATAAAACCAAGCAATTTTCCTGCAATAATTGCTTTAAAATTGAATGATAATTTTTTTGCCAAATCTCTTTTTGTGGTATAGGTTAATGTTAGGCAGAATGTTTCTCTGGAGAGTTATGATCACCTCCACATTTTTCTTCTTCCTCGTCTCACCCCCACAGTAAAAAAGGTAAAGTGAGTGTAAGGTGTTTACTTTTTTTTTTGTAGTTTAATAATATTATCATTAGGTTGTACTTTTTAAAGGTGGGCATTATTAATTAAAAATAAAATATTTAGTAAAACTTTACATGCAATAAATTCTTTGGTAAAGTTACGTAATAATAAGTATAATACGGTGTTTAGTTTCTTAGGTTTATTATTCAACTATTTTAAGATAAATAATGTTTCTCTTTATTAAAATAAATATAGACTTCGTCTGAAAAAGTGTAAAAATGTATCGATAGTAAGTAGTAAACATGATTAACATCAATAGTAAGTAAACAGCAATTATTTCTGGGCTTCAAATACAAGTTTAATAATTATTTAAGTGCCAAGGAACCGACTCTATTAAAGATGTATTGTGAAAATGTCCATGGTAAATTTAAACGTAAATAAAAATAAGCCAAGTTTAGATATTAGCCTGTCATTAGATACCATGTCGTCTACAAATACTTGGTCCTAAATGTCTTTCTGCATTCCACAAATTTAACATTTAATTACAGAAACAGAAAAAATCCAAAAGATTAAAAACGTTGCCTTTAAACGATCCTTTAGTAACAAATATATTATAAAATGTGTTATCTTTGTCTACATACAAATGTAGTTTATTTTGTTAAAATAATTAAACTCTGTATTTGTTTTACATACTAATTTTATCCGACATAACATTCGATGAATAATGCCAACTTATTAAACTTCTTTAACTTTGTTGAAGTTCATCAAAACTACTGAAATTGAAACTATTAAAATTACACTTCATCTAGATGAAGTTTGTTGGCTGTAATTGCAACGAAACCATTTTAATTAAACTAAGTACAAAGTTGCAAAGTTAGTTTCTTCAATCTATAGCTTAACTTTCCAATGTAATCTGCAGCCTTCAGGCAAATGTCTTTTACCATATTATAATGTTAAGTTAACTGTCAAGAAATACATACAACACAGGGTGTTTCAAAAAGTACATTAAACTTTGAAAAATCATATTAATATATTCAGAGAACCTACAGAGGTGATTGTAGTGTAAATTTGTAGGGAAACAAATCAAGTTTTTTTTAAAATAAAGATTCTCTATGTGGCTTCCGTTGGTGATCCTGCACACATTCCATCGGTAGTTAATTTCCTACAAAACTCTCTGTAGCATTGCAGGAGTAACTTGCTCATCGGTGGCATACATTCTCGCTCTAAGCTCAGGTAGAGAAGCCAACAATGGAGGTAGGCCTACATAGACGATATTCTTGATGAATCTCCATAAGAAAAAATGGGGCCATGCAATTGGCGCATCTTGGCCGATCCGTTGAAATGGAAAAGTTGCAAATACCTAAATAAAACCTAAATACTATTTTACGTAGCAAGGTTTAAAGGTATTTATTTATATCTGTTTAGCTACACTTTAAAAATATAATTTATGTTGTAAAGTTAATAAAACAGATTAATATTATCAATTTCCATTGATGAAAAATATATGGTGCTTCTAAAACTATTTGTCTAAATATATTTGTTCAAGTAGTATTACTGTTAATCAATAAAGTATGAATTATGTTACACTGTTTAAAAATATGTAAAATATAAATTAAATTAATTATTAATATCACTTATGTTTATTGTAATTCATATTAATGGGATAGTTCTAAATATTTTAGCTTATACCTTGCTAGGGTCATTAATCCAGCAACTTCTCTTGAAGGATTTATATATCCATATGCTCCCTAGGTAGATTTCGAATGTGTCAGGCAATACAGTCAAACCACTTCAAGGAAAGTAAATTACTCTGGTTAGGTAGTATAGGTAGTTTAATTTAATAGACGATGTTAAGTTCATACATTTGTTTAAACCCAAAATGAAAAATCATCAATGTTTTGCAATAGACTAATTTATTCTACGTGCTAAACTAGCTTCACTCTTTTTGACCTTAATACTGACTTCAACCCATTTTTTGTATGTAACACATATAGCACCTTCAATATGAATCTGAATCCACGATTAATTTTACTAATATATTTATTACTAGAGGGCTCCACCCCCTGCTTACTTCGCTCGACAAACCCCGCGGTGACTCGCGTCGAAGCAAATACAAACAGGTTATTTTATATAAACAGGCCCTACTATTAAATTCTAATATATCTTATTTACTTTAATTATAATGAAACATAGTGGTTTCTTATTTTTAAATTCCTTAATTTATTAAGGGTTTATTCTCTAGTTTTAAGGAAAGTAACAATCAAAATTTGTACTACATTTTCACCCCTTAGCAGCAAGCGACAAAATGTCAATCTATGTACTTTTTTTGTGTGTGTTGTAAGAAATAATTGTACACATTTTCAGCTCACTAAATTTAAGGAAAGAATAGCAATTAATTTTTATTGTTTTAGGGGTTGTTATCTCATTGTCACCCCTTAGTTGCACGTGACAAAATGCAAATCTAGTTTATTTTTTCTATGTATCTTGTAAGAAATAAATGTACACAATTTCAGCTCTCTTTTAGCTTTAATTAAAGTATAACAATTAATATTTATTGTTTTAGGGGTTGTTTTAACAACACTTTTATCAAAATTAATTCTAGATTACGTAACTCAAGCATAGTGTAGCGTTTTATTAGTAAAAATATTTTTTCAATCGGTAAAGTAGTTCCAGAGATTACCCCCTACTTACAAACAAATGAATAAACAAACTTTAGCTCTTTATTATATTATTAATAATAAGTTTAAAGCTAAGATGGTAAATAATGTTAAATGTTCAAATCAAATTATTTCGTATATTTTATAATATCAGTTATAATAAAGGTTAAAAGAACCAGTAAGGCTCAGGTCTACATTTTAATAAAAACCTAACCTAAATTTAGAAATTTAAATAATTGATTCAAAGTTTGAAATCAGCTGTTTTGTCTGTTATTTTATTCAATTTTTTGCTATGGTAATAAATGTAAATACATGTGATGATTCATCAGTCTATGCCTAACCTAAGATTTTTTTCTGACAAAATTTACAAATATTGAAATAAAAAAGGCTTTTATCAAAATGAATTCTAGATTATGTTACTGAGGGTTAGTGTAGATTTTTCTTTGTAAAACTATTTTTTTTCAGTTGGTTCAGTAGTTCCAGAGATTTCCCCCAACATACAAACAAACAAACAAACAAACTTTACCTCTTTATAATATTATAGATTTATTTACATAAAGTGGAAACTTCAACATAATTACACTGGCTATGCCCAACCATCTGTATTTGCTGACATGATATAAAGTAAAAAAGAAACCAAAACTAATTTTATTTAGTTGTAACTTAATGTTTCTGAAATTAATAAGTTTTTCTAGCAATAAATTATTTACTATTTTCTAAATAATGCTGTAGAGTAATCATGCTGTATTTATTACTGTATTAATGTAACCTACATTCATTTAATTCACTTTTTGTTCTATTAAAGGTACATTAAAGACAATGTATTACGTGTGCATTTAAAATAAAAGTCATTCTATATCCTATAGGTAGTGTTCTAGGACGAAGGCAGTGGTAAACGTAAATGTGGAAGAATAAATACTTTGCAAAAACCTGACGTCTGACGAATTCCATTTACTACTTACAAACAAAAATAACAGTTTTAATGCATTTTTGTTGTTGGATACTTTTTATCCTCTTCCATTGGCTTGATTTAAATCCCTTATCCTACCATGCATAAGAATTAGAGAGGGGGAGTATAAAAACAGGGTTACTAATTAATGATTATACAATAATATTTTATTCGATCTATAAGGAAGTATTGAATTATTTGTTCTGTAATCTAATTTGGTTAATAAGGATGTTCATATACAAAATTATTTTAAACGAATAATATGCACAATGTTTACAATGCCACTGAACGGACTTAATACTGTGCCTACTTGGGAGTTAATATTTTCCACCTCTATTTTCTACTATGCATAAGAAAGGGAGAGGGGGTATGGGGGAAGAGAGAATAACGAGTTAGGTTATTAATTAACTATGTACAATTTAAATTAAGATTTAATTACAATTTGTAGGCAATATTGTACTAGGCAATATTACTATATTTTCATCCAAGTATGTAATTTACAGGGTGATAACGAGGTGTTTTTAATCAAATTGAATGCATTTTTTTTTTTTTTTTTGTAAAGAGCGATCAAATCAATTGTTGTATTTTTGTTCAAACTCATTTAAAGGCGAATACAGTCAATACTGTTTTAAGGTCTGTTATGTCTGTTTCATCATGGCAGGTAAAACGGTTGCATACATAAACTACAACTCCTTCCATCTGATATTTTATTGTTACATCTTCAAACAAAAACTAAAATATAAATGAGTTAAATTGAAAATATCTATGATTTTTAGTTACTCTTATATTTTTAATGCTAAAAATCTCTTTTTCACATACTGCAACGATTTACTTTAAATTTTGGTCAACAGGCTAAGTATTAATTAATTTCTATCACAAACCGTTGGTTCAATATAAAAATACTAATATGCCATGGTTTGGTTGTATCAGACATGTCATAATATCTATCTGAATTTTAATAACAATTATGAATTTAATTTGAGTATCTAAAAAATAGTTCATACAATAACCTAAAAATCAGAATAACCTTATATAACTAACTGATATGTTTCTATTACTTTCCATGATATCCTTTAACAAGAACAACATACTACAAGTCTTAATAAAATAATCTTCTGATAATTTTATATGGGCAAATTACCAAATCCTCTTCCCGGAGGATTATTTACCTCACATCTACCTGATTTGTGTTGAGAATCTTGAGTTGAAACCTGAGTATTGCTATGGTATGATGCTGTGGATATTTTCTGATAATTAATTTTAATTTAATTTTAAATAATTAATACAAATATTTCTCACAACAATGTCAGACTGAGTACTTTATGAACTAAGTTTAAATGTTTAGTTAGTTTACTACCTATTTAGTTCACATTACTAAGTACAGTATTTATCAGATAATTAATACAACTATATATATTTTCATAAGAACAAACATAAAACAACGAATTCCGTAAAAAGTGTGAAAAATAAAAAACATTTAAGTATAATGTAAACTATCACTCATAGTTACTTGGAAGATGGAATATCCAAAATACGCAGTTAAAAATCCCGATTAATAGAAGTCAGCACTATCACTTTCTCACACTTTGTCCTAGTGAAATTTTACCATTCTGAATCCAAAACTAGTATACAAAATAGAAATGTAATGCCTGTAAAATGGATTTGTTATCAACAATTACTTTATGTATAATTACATAGTCTATATAAAATAAATACTAAAACAAATGAATACTCTGTTAAGAATTAAACAGATTTACAAAACATTAAATTTACAGTTATAATATTGCTATGGTTCAAGCAAGTGCAATTGAGAAAGATGAATATATAAGTTTATTTATAAAATAGAACTGTATAAAATAAAATTGATACAATAACTGTTTGTGGGGGAAAAAATACAAATTACGTTATTGTTTGTGCATAAATAACAATATTAAGAACAAATTAATTTAAAAAAGGAAAGAAAAAGAAAATAATTTAATTTGAGAAATAATAATAATAGTAATTATTAACTTCTAATTATTCAGCAAAAATGTTTACTTTTTCTTTAATTTATTTGAGAAGAAGACATAATATACCTTCATGAATCTTCTTCATATTCATTTAAAATCGAAATATTTTCATTAAATTTAACTTAACTACAGGAATACTTTATTAGCAAAGGATATATGCGCTATATATATTATTATATCATACATTTTTAAAAACAATAGATGCTACTTTCAGTGTCCAGCATCCAAATATGTTGTCCTTACTTGCGTTTCAGTTTAAATGAAACACTTTTTTTATTCATCTTCCAATTTTTAAATTGTATCTATTAAATCCATGGCAATCCTATAAATACTAAACATAGCCATTCATTTCATTTCTAACAATATCTGACAGTTAGGACTAATGGCCGCATCAAATTGGTGACATATTTACGGTCAAACACTCGCTGTTGACGTAAACAGAATGTCGGCTATAACGTCCTGAACAAAAATAATATCAAATTTGCAAGAGATGAAAATATACGTATTTACGTGTTTCGCCTGTTATATTAAAAATCTAACAGAGTTAATAGTTACTAAGAACAATGTGAATTGCCAAATAGTGCACTAGTTAAGATGCAAATTAAATTATGTATTGTCATTTTATGAATTCAACAACAGCAAATTATTTCAAATTTAAATTTTAGGTTGAATTTTAAGTAATTGATTCAAGTTTTATTGAACTATAATACATAGAGTATTTAAGTTGTAAATATTTGTTTAAAAACCCCCTCTTTACGTATTGCTGTATATCCTAGTTACGACAGATGCCAGGAACGTTAATGCTACCTTTTATTGATTTGTTTAAATGTTTTAGTGA
The DNA here is from genome assembly GCA_018207615.1 of Philaenus spumarius. Taxonomy (NCBI): domain Eukaryota; kingdom Metazoa; phylum Arthropoda; class Insecta; order Hemiptera; family Aphrophoridae; genus Philaenus; species Philaenus spumarius. Next base: position 60,555 of record JAGFPH010007084.1, on the reverse strand, counting down.
TATTTTGATTTGTATCAATAAACCACTTCTGTCCAGTGAATCCATGATGTAATTAATTCTTGACTACTGAATTACAATTTACATCAAAGGATTGTCCAAGGAAAAAGTTTCTGTGATGTAATAACTCTTCCACCTTACATACCAAACTAAGCAGAGTTGACTATGCAGTTACGCACCTGTAGGAATCTCCCAACCACTCTTTGGTATTTTATACATGCGTGACAAAAGTCTGACCATTCTGAATGGTTTGGAATAAGTGTATCTTTGACTTTCCAGGAAAGGAACACTACATTTATCTGTTCCATAATATTTTAATGTGGGACAGTGCTAAACATGATTTAAATATATTAATGAGGTGGCCAATGGCCATAACCAGTAACCCCTTTAACATTGCTAGACAGATTTTATCACTGACTACGGACTTATATTAATTAAATTTCATTACTGCCTATCTGATATTTCTTCAGCGATACTTTACTTGTTCTTTGTCATATTGGTTAGAGATAATCTCCGACCTGTCATACTCACTTGTAAAATCTCCTAGAATGTACCTATGAAGTAGTTGATCCACCAAACTATCCAAGTCAGGATTTAAACTCACCATTCGGAAATTTCAGCATCACCATCATTAAAGGTTTAATCTAATGGTTTCTGTCAGTGAAATGATCTCCTAACAGAATGGTCACCAGCATTCCCTTGGCCCTTTTCTAAATTCTTTCGTTAAGGATTCTTTTGCTTCTCAATATATCTATAGCACAACCGGTCTCCTGCCGATCGGTTAAATCTACCTCGTACCACCTTCCTCAAGTTCACTAGTCCAGATTACTGCCAATATATCTTTTTTCTGTTCCTTACCTCTCTTTCTGGTGAGAACTGCTCTAAGGATGTTCTTGGCTGTACTTCCTATGTGTGAAGTGCATTACTTAATGAGTGATAAATACTTACCAACAAATTTGAACTAGGGGGTAGAGGGGTTACTTACCAAAATGGTGGCTGGGGCTTACTTACTTTGTGTATTGCCCCTCTATCAGCCAGAATTTTAAATTCTATTGTCCTACGTTCTACCATCTCTGGTTTTTAACTTCCCGTCTCTTACCAGGATTCTGATATTGCTTCCTTAGCAGTAAGAATCTTCGTGCAGTACTAGTGTTGACTAGTATCATCGCTATGATTGCTCATCTGAATTCTCTTCCAGTTCATCCTCCTCACCCTTTGAAACTACACAAGTTTTTATCAAATCTGTATACTTGCCTAACTCGCAGAGTGGAGTTGGTAGCGGTGTGGGCTCTACTCAACCTCGTCTAGTGCCGAACGTTTATTCTCACTTGCTAGTGTAATCCATGTATATACAATCAACAAATTACGTACATATCTTTTGCTTACCACATTTGTACTGCAATAGTAAACGAAAAATTTGTATTTGTATGTTGTTTAGTAATAATAAAATTAATAATCAATAATCAAAAGTATCTTCATTCTAAACAGAAAATAAGAGGAATATATTATGGAAATTAATGACAAACATTACTCACAACTTCTTTGTCTGTTCTATACAATAACTGGTTGAAAGGGTTTTTCAAAATACAAGTACATTATAACATAATGGCATGCCACAGGTAAATACAATGATGTGCGACTTCTTGGGTGTATTAGATTAGTTTTTAGAACCCAGTAGAATTAATTATTTTGCTACTGTAAACCACTAAAATGCTCACAAACGTTAATGTTTCTCATAAATTAGAATCACAGTTTTCTCATACCGCAATGTTAAAGAAGTTATTTAATAAAGGTGAATTCACAAGCAGAAATAGACAAAAACGTTAAAAATCAGCCAAAAATGTATGCCTTACTATATTAAATTTAATATAAAACAATTTTATCTTCAAATATTATAAATTTCACGATATTTTAAACGTGAGTGACATATGCGAACAACTATTTCAAGAAAGCGACTACCTTTAAGCCAATCTTCAAATAAACTAATAAAATCTTAACTAAGTGTAGTAACTAAAAATTACAGTACTCTTTAAATATAAGTATTTACTACAAAGAAAAAAAATACCTTATTTGTTACATCTTTAGCCAGAACATTTTATTCATAAAGTGTAAAATCAATTGTGGCAGTTAACAGAAGAAACTCACGTACTGGTTTTGATTACTTGTCAAGTCAGACGTGACGGTTTTCTATCCTACTTAAGGATTTAATCTAACCAAATCCAACTTTCTACCTTTGCACATCCACTTACCTATCTGACAAAATATTAAACTAAGATTTTTTATGTTCTCTTTCTTAATGTTTTGCCAAATGTTTATATCAATGGCTTGTTCCTTAAAATCGAGGTTTTAGACTATTTAAAGAGCAGCCAAACTAACAATTTATTTGTAAATTAACAAAGAAGGACAAACATATAAGATCAATTTGATATTAGTTAATACGTTTCTCAATGTATTTATATTATATTATTTTAATAATAACATCTACGTAACTTAGGACATTCTGACATATCAACCAATCTTTCTTGAAGTAGTATGAAGGTACCATTTTACGAATAATCGTCCACCAGATTTGGTGGATATAAATGATTATAAGTGTTTTAAAAACAAACTGAGACAATTGCTGTTGTATCGATCGTGTTATTCTGCAGGGGAGTTTGAGGGACACTGACATCGTTCTAGAAAGCCTCCATGTTTCAAATTCTTATCTTTGTTGTAGTTCATAGGATATTTTTATAATGTTTTGTAGTTTTTCTGTGATGTGTTGATGTTGTGAGCATTATTGTATTTAAAAATAATGTATTATAACGTGATGACAGATTATAACTAATTATTTTTAAGCCTATGGTACGCAGAGGTAAAATTGAAGGGTATAAATATGTACCATAGACTTAAAAATAATTAGTTATAATCTGTCAGTTGTAGCTCATATATCAATGAGGATGACGACTTTGTCGTTGAAGCGCGTTTGATAAATAAACCTATTTGAGTGAGAATAGTGTTATTTTTTTTTTTATAGAAATAAAGATAGTAAAGCCATATTTGTTATTTCCTTTTTTATAAATTATCTCTTAAAAGGTTGTTTTTACTAAAATAATAAATATTAAAAAAAAACAATAGAGACAGATAAATTTAATGTATATATTGTTTAATAATATATCACAGTAATTATTTTGCTACATTTTTGTTATGTTGCTGTATATTGTTTTCTAGTTGTTTGTTCTTATATGACAGTATAAAGTAACATATAAACTCAAATAATTCATAAATTACCTTAGAATATTTAATTATTATAATGATTATACTATATGCGGCAAATGTATAAACTTCGATCTCAACATTTTGACACTTTACATTTTTAAGTGGAAGTTAAGCTTATAGTATATTATGCTCTACTCTCCCATCTCTATGCTGAGGGCAGTTTCTAAAACAAATTAAACAGTTTTAAACGATCAATTATTGTTATACTTAAATACAAATTTGACAAAGACCATCTCTTGTCTATTTGACAGTTTTGATTTAGAAGGAACATAAACATTGCAAATGCTTTATTTGATAAAAAAAATTATTTATTATAAATCAATTGCAATAACAAAATTATAATACTTCTTTTGAGTTTACCTAAAGCTGTTGGTTAGGTAGATAAACAAATACTAATTTATACATTATTGAACTTAATCGGGTTTCGTGATAATGCGAACTCATGGTCGTACAGGAAACAAACGGTGTCAGAGTGTGGAATAAATTGTAAACCTCAGCCTGTAGAATATGATATTATAAAGGGGTCAATGTTAGGGCCTATTCTGTTTTTGATTTACATAAGTAATTTGTCCAAAATAAATATTGACGGTAACATATACCTATCTGTGGACGATACTGTCATTTTATTCGAAGGTAATAGTGGGGAAGAAGTACTAGGGAAGGTTGTAAAGGATCCATCAGAACTAAAATTATTAATTCGATCAAAATTGTTTAACCCTTTAAATATCTAAAACAAAATTCTTTCCTATAGCCCTTGGATCCAGTAGTTACTTTCCTTATGAACGTATTACATTGCAATAGTGTGGAAATTACTCTGTGCATTTGATGGAGTTGACTCGTACAAATACTTTTTTTGGTGTCTTGTTTGATAAACGCTATCACGGTCAGCACAAACCGATTATTTGAATCATAAAATTATAAAATTGTTCTAGGTTTTAAAATAAAATATTGTATTTTTTTTTTTTAATAAAACTTTTCATATTGACAATCCAGGCTTTTTTAGGGATGAACCTTCAAATGAATTCTGGCTCCCTTAGATGTCATTCAGAGATTTGCTATTCACTGTTGAAACCAAAAAGACACCCATCTGATGAGCTGTTTTACTATTTTAATATCAGAAAACCTTTTATAAAACTATAAAAGTTCAAATTATTACTTTTATTTCGAATCATTCGAATTTTACACTACATTCGCAATCAGTAAGTATAAGAATAGATAGGATTTATAGATCTGTATGTAACACTAATTTATATTACCTATAACACATCCTTTTCCTTAATATTCCAATCAACTTGGACTATTTCACTACTACGAAGTAAAGGCCTATAGAAAGCAAGTTTCTTAAGTTTGTGGGAAGTAGGGAGGGATTATTTTAAGTTCTAATTTCTTTGGAGTGTGCTGAAGCTATACATGTCACTCTTTATTTTTATTTTTTGCGCTCTACTTTAAATTTTTTGTAAAGGTATTTTTGTGTGGTCACTGGAAGGGCGTTGTTGTTCTAGTGCTAATCGTATTTATAATTTAAAAAAATTTTTAATAGTTTTTTTGTTAATTTCTTTCCTTTTTTTTCCATACATATAACAATTATTATTACAAGTTATGCTGTGCACGACTCGTGTCAACGCACAAGCCTCGTGCCTATATGGGCATTAATCCATAGGTGAATATTTATTTTGTTTAGTTACTTTTATGTAAAATGTTTTATGAAATAAATACAGTTTAAAAACATTCACTGCCTGAAGTTGGAGCAGAACAATAAAAAATAAATAATATAAATTTAACATATTACTACCTAGTTATAAATTTTAAAAATCCTTGTTATTTATTTAAAGGATTGTCACAGTTTGAATTATTAAAAGCTTTTATGTCAGTAAGGTTACCAACCCTTTATTCACCATTGGCATGAATGATTGACACATTTGTAATGGGCATAGCCTTCATTGTGTAATGCATAGAGATGTATAGGTCACGTATTTTATTTGATGTCAACAGCAAATGCTTGGCTTGTAAATGTGATCTGAAACTTTTTTAAACATATATATTGAACGTGCATAAACGAACACTTCGATTCTTCTTTGCAAGCATTATAAGCAAGCTTTCTGAAAAAGTGACATACATAAGTTAGAAGTGTTTACATCATCACATAACGCAAAATATATTATTATTATTACTAAAAATTATTAGCTCTACAAATATAAATAAATAATTCTGCAAATACTTAACGATTGTTTCAGAGAAAAGGTAACTAATTAATTATTGCATATAAAAAAAATTGTTGGTAAAGTTCCCATCAGTAATTTACCATTGACATAAAATAATGACACATTTGTAGTGCGATTAGTCTGTATTGTATATAAACAAAAGAAATTTAATGTAAAATTTTTGGGTTTTCGTAAAATTTTGTTTTTTTCATTTGGCCCAACCACATGGTTAAAGTTAGTTCTAAACCCCCTTCAAATGTTCATTTTGACATACTAAATATTGTTTGTTCATGTCTGTTACTGTATAAAAAATACAACAAAATTAAGTTCTTTTTCAAAAATACGAATATTTAAGTTACGTAAATTGATGAGTTAGAACAAACAATGAGTTAGAATGCACTATTGTTTGGCCCCAAATTAGTTCTTAAAGCACTTAAAATGTGTTTTATGAATATTGGTATACATTCATCTAAATATTAGTAACGAGAACACTCTCTTAAAATGTTATTTATATACCTAGAAATATGAAATTGTAAAAACGCGAAATTTAAGGTAAAAGTGACGAGTTCTCAATGGTAAAAAATACTTCTTTAAAGTCCCACAATAAAGCTTAGAGCCTTGAAAATAATATAGAACTTTTCATAAAAAGTTCGAATGCACAAAATGGTAAAATATAGCTTTTGACGTAAATTTGTTTCAGTAAAATGTGAATACATTTTATATATTAAAATGTGTTTTAAATTTTCATAAAATGCCCAACTTTATGATTTGATCTACTAAAGTGTACCTTAAAAAAGTGGTCTAACCATTTAAAGGTCAAAAATATGTTTGTTTTTTTGACAAAGACGATACATTTTCAATGTACCAGTGACATTTTTTTTAACGACCAATTTTTCAACTTTTAAGGGTGGTGACCCACTTTTGCAGCAATAAGCAGCTCTAAACTCCAAAAATAAACATTATTGTTTATAGTATTTTTTCTAAAACCTGCAATTTGGGTGCACTGTAAACGTATAATCCTAAACTACAATATGAGATGTAAAAAAAAATAAATATATATTTACATAATATATAAACTGGCATTACAAAAACTCAGTCGTCTGACACATAAAGACAATCAAACAATGGATGATCTCTAAAATAACAAAGTTTCCTTTTTTAAAAAATAATGAAATTTTTATTCGAAATTAGGTACAAACAAATTAGAATAACTAACCTTCCTCATCACTTTTAGGTTCCTGATGTGGGCTCAAGTAATATCGAGGCTCCTTAGGTTCATCCAATATATTTTCAGAATGTTTTTATATTTTTATTTTCTATTTTAAATTTACGTTTATCGAAGGGAACAATCTTGTCATTTATTTAAACACTAATTTAGCTGATCATCTGGTGAACTAATTTTATATATGAAGCTAAAATTTTTTTTTCATTTGTAAAAGATTTTTCCGGATGTATTAATTTTTCCTCTTTATTGTAGAACTAATGATTTTCGGACATAAACATGTTCAGCTATTTTTATTTGAACACATGAGACTAAATGTGTGTTCTTTTTATATTCATATAATCTAATGTTTAGTGATATTTTGTCGCACTAATATTTACACTATAAATAAAGTGGTTAGTATTCTGAGTGATAACTAACAGTGTTTTAATTACTACAAGACATACAACTTGTACATTTTCTAGCTATGCGTTTGAGGTTTTAAAATAATACCCTTATGGCATTGTTATGAACGCCAAATGTTTCTTTGTTCTTTAGAATCGTTCTTCTTATTAGAGATAGCATTTTTACATTTTGAAATTACGGACTAATAAAATGTACAGGGTGACTTTTAGTATGAAAACGGCTTTATATTGCCTAACTGAGACGTGCTTGGTGAAAGAAGCTTATAAAGATCTGCATAGTTTTAAAAATCCCCAACATTTTGGTGGTTCTTGAATTTTTTCCACCATCTTTGAAACACCATATTGGATTGAAGTTTATGTTTTTAAATTAATTGGATAATGGTCATATGACAAGTCATTTCAATCTGAAATTTCAAGAAAAAACAACGGCGAAACCTATTTTTTCAACAGATGCCTTCATTTTCGAGTTATTAGCATTCAAAGTTGCAATTTTGGGAAAATTGTGATAGAAATAAAAAAAGGTAGAACACACTGCATAAACCATATAACGAATAAACCCCTTATGTAAATTAATACTACCATGAGAAAATATAACAAATATGTCATCAAAGTATATTAGAAATACTTTTGGTTTGAATGTGGATGAATCAATACTTTTCTAAGATTCCTCCATGAAAATAATAGTAAAATTTGCTTTTACCACCTTACCCATTGACATACCATTAACTAGACGATATATGTCATTGTTTAACTGAATAAAGTGGCATTCAGTGTATAATGTGAGGAAATTAATTGTGCCTATGGGAAGGTCAATTCTCCCTTTGAAATTTAAATTCTTAATAAACCGATTTTCAATTTATGGGTTTTTATTAATGGGTAAATTAGTAAAATGTGTTTTCACATCGAAGCTAACTAATCTATCTTCCTGATTTACTTGAATTTTCTTCCATTGTTCTTTTTATCAAATAATCATTTCCTCTTACCAAAGGATGAAATATTCCCACAATAAATATTTAGATCATTCCTTGCATAAAGAATTCCGGGAACTGATAATGGGCTGAGAAGGACATTATGTTTGTGGGATCTGGGTAAACAATACATTTAGGATATTTTTGGACGTAAGACAATTTTGTCTTGTACTTTATAAGGGTGCTTGTAATTTTAATTTCGTAAGAAGTAGTGGAATACGTTTTAATAGAGTATATTAAGTCTCAATTATTTTGCTTTTATACACGTGGGAATCAATGATAACCGGCAGTGCCTTTATCAGAGTGTACAAAGGACTGCAGTTTTTCACTGGATAAGAAGACTTGTATAATGTTTTTTATACGAAATGATAGTGAATGTCTGGAAAAACATTATCAAAATGACGACGTTGTATTTGTTCGTAAGCTGTTCCAAGCTCGGCTGTAGGTCTAAAGTCTAAAGAAACTAATCATATATTAAATATGAATCCTACAAAGTAGGAGGAGAGATCATGTACAAATTACTCTTTGGTAGACATACTGCCCGGGTGAAATTTGATAAACAGTGGTTTAATTATTTTTAGATGTAATTTTAGAACCACAGAGTCATCTATACCACGTAACATAAACTGTTATGGATTGAGTATACTAAGTGAAACTGTATTCCTACCAAATTTTGTTTTGCATAGTCAACAGTTTATACTTAGTACAATTTTTAATTTGAACATTTTCTGAAATAGAGATACAAACCTTTGCACTTTTCTTGATTGAATTGCTTTATAATTCAACAATAAAATTTAAAAACTATTTGTGTACATAAATCAAAATATGTATAACTTTGGTTTGCCTCCTACAGCTAAGCGTTGCAAATTTATGAGTAAAGATTCTGTAGTAATCTACTGCAATACGTGGTGATGGGGAAGTTGTGTGACCATGGGAAATCTTTTTGTAAGTTAGTTATAATTTTTGCTCTTCTGTACGATTTACGATTTTCTTTTTCTTCAAAAAGTCTATTACAAACTCTATTTCAATAGTTCTAACTGTTAAAAAGTTTAAAATGTATCCCCACTTTTGGAGTTTTCTATTATAACTGTTCTCTACATAACAAATTTAAAGTTTCTAGCACTTTGGGAAGTATGTTAAGCAAACAAACTATCAAGACATGGAGTTGTCTGTTGATTTGATTTTCTTATACAATTTGTATTTTATTTTGTTCAAAGATTGTCGTGTTATTTTTCTACTATATATTTTCTATTTCTTATTTGTGTAATTTGATATATGAAACATTACATAATAAACTTGCACATGTTATTTCTAAACTGCATCAAAAAATAAAAAATTTTCATTTTTTTAAATATTTTATATCAATCTACTATGAATGAATAGTTTCTTCCGTTTCACACCTGATACTTGTGTATGTTAATCGATGTAAAATTGAGGATGAATGGAAGTAGTGTTCCCCCATATGACGTAGCTTGGTTTAAAAAATATATATATATACAGAAATACTACAGTAAAATTATGCAAAACGTCTCAAGCCTTTAGACCAGGTAACTAGTCATATCCCTTCACCTTGGAAGTGAGAAAAACCACCGTTTGCTTTACTTCCGCTAAACATGGGCGGTATAGGAGTTACGCGCTCCCCTTACCACTGAAGAAAATCACATTCAAAAACATTAAAAAAAATTATTCACGAAAACACATTAAATAAAACCATGTCCAGTTAGGCCCACTATCTCTCACTGAACTATTGCTTATCTATGCTAATATAAACAATTAAAACTGGTTTAAAATTAGGAAAGGTAGTGGGATAAGGTTTATTATTATTCTGTTACTATAGTTTCGTATAATGTGTTCACTTCAAAAAGTAATTTTTCATTCATTATTATGCTCTTATTAGTTTTAAGTGTCCAATCCTGTTTTAAATGTGAAATGAGCCCAACGGACATGAGTTTATTAAATGTGTCTCCATGCATAATTTATTTAAATGTTTGTCAACGAGTTTTTGTTAATTGCTAAGTGTTCCATGATAACGGAGGATGTTTTCCAATAACTTGAAAGTGGCTTAATAGTCGAAACGGCCATGGTGTTATAATACGATAATTAACTACTGACAACGGTAAGTTTTAACATTATGAAATAAATACAGGAAATTACTACAAGTATTTTACCTGGTTATTAGTCCGTCTTGTGACTTCTTGAGTTGCCCTACTTACGACACGTTTCGAGACCGTAATCTCATTATCAAGTATATAATATATTAATCACTATTCAGGTCGTCATATACACACAAAAACACAAACACATTAATAGCAAAAAGTACGCAACACATAATTTACAGTGCGACACGGATTGTAAATACATTGTTCCGATAAATTGTTCATAATATATTATATACTTGATAGTGAGATTACGGTCTCGAAACGCGTCATAAGTAAGACAACACAAAGAACTCACACGACGGACTGATAACCAGGTCAAATACTTTATTATAGAAATTTCCTGTATTTATTTAATTTTATGAAGTGACTTGGATACCAAAATCCTAAAACAAAAATTTAACATTATATTACTCGGCAAAACACTTCATACTGATATAAAAATATTTACATTAAATTTATGTTAAATTTAATAAGAAAGTAATTTACTTTAACGCATAAAAGTAAGATAGGTGTGACAAAACAACAGTGAGTTTTGGTAAAGTTTGGTCTGAATTTAAAACTGAAGTCCAACTTGTGTTGATTAATATCACGGACAGAGCTTCGCCTTTGATTGCAAGCCATTGTTTAGAAGTTCAGCTATTGTCTCAAAACATCTCAGTTAATGCAGGTCAAATGAAGGAACTGAAAATTGATCTATATATTTCACCTAGACAGTTTCGAAGTAATCAATCTATACTTAGATACAAGCAATTGTTAGTAGCCTGTTTAATTTCAACTTCTTACAGATGTACTTTTGCCTTATTACCAGAAATTGAATATTGTCATAACAGAATAAATATAACTGCCATAATAAGAATAACGTGATTAATAATATCCCTAGCTACTGTCGTTATGACTATGTAGTACAAATGAAAAGTAGGAAAACTACAAGGAATGGAGTCAAACCGCAACATATCGTTGGAAATATTGGTCCTTCAATAAAAACGCAGTTTTGTACATCTAATTTAGTAGTTTTATAATAAATGTCTACCAAAAATAACTTGTTTTTAGAAATAAAATGATTTATTACCTGCAAGTAAAAAAGAAGAGGCAAATAAAAAGTAAAACACAGGAATAAACAATAGAGTTATTGAATTTAGGCAAATTATTGTTGATCCTATCTCGGCTTGGGTGATTGAAGTATTGAGCAAAATAAAATAATGACGTATAATATCCTGAAATATTTTAAAAATAACTAACATAGGTTCAGAGACACTGGAGAGTTAAATTAATTTTCTGGTTTGTGATTTACCTTTTCGACTCTGATATGAATACAATAATAGGCCACACCTAAAAAATATAAATTCTTTGTTGGAAGAAATATTTTGTTTATCAACTATATATTTTAGGTCATATGAAATGGATTATTATTTTAACTCCATTGTGTTTCCGCGTTTTCTTTTAAACAATTGAAACTATGGCATACATCTAAAAATAAACCACAACTAAAAAGTTATATTTTAAATATAAATTGTTTTAACTAAAAACAAAACAGTCAATAATAGTTTTATGACGATGTAAAAACAACATTTAAACAGTATTTAAAATATTTTAATTGTGTGTTTTAAAACCTTGGCTAAGCGCTTACTATGATACATAAATTATTTAAATTATTGGTACTATTTTTAATCAGTACATTGTAAATATTATTTGAAGGAAACATATACAATATTGATATATCATATGGTAGTAGGTTAACGATAACCTTAAAGTATAACCTAGTAGAATATAGGAGAAGGTATTGTGTGGAAATGTCGAATTTTATCATGAATTATAAGTGTGCATTATTACTCTTACAAAATTATAAATTACTTCCTACTATTAATTATAAATTTCAAGTCGTCTGTTTAGTAGCAATTCTTAAAGAGTGAGCAATTTACATGGTTGATACTACAAACGTCATATTTTAACGAAAATGAAATAGTTTATTTAAACCAATCACACACAACTCTAAATTGTTAGTAAGTAACTAGTAGCCTATACAAAAATAATGTGTGTATATAATTTAAAATTAAGTTGTTATTGACACTTCAGGAAACAAATAGGACAGTTTAAGATTATGAGAGGGGTCACTAACTATAAGTAACAATTGCAGCAAAGGCACATAGATAAATGTAAATAATGTGTAGTAAACAGGTAAACCACATTCCAATAAATTGACTTTTGTGGTATTTTTGTACACACGGGATCAAATGTTTACTAATTTAATACAGTAACGTGATCAAATCTATAACAGAAAACATTGTTTTACAAAATTGTTAACAGAACAACGAGGATTTAACAATGTAATTAAAACCATCCATGAACAGGACATTAAAAAATACATCCCTATTGCATGTAGAAATACTTTACATACAATATTTTAACAACGTCGTTATGAACTAAACAAAGAGCACTTGAACCTAATTGGTTTTTTAATGCTTGTAAAATGTGCCAGTCTCTCACGGCTGCATTCGTGTTCCAGTTGTATTATTATAAATGTCCCTAACAATCATCTCACTAGTAAATTAAATTTAAACAGAATGTTAAGCTAAGTAATTATACTGTCATGTTTCAAAAACTACAATAACTTAATGTGTAACATTCTTTACTCATAATAATATCTGATACCTTCCATTAGTAAAAAATAAACAAACTAAATATACAACTAGTTGTGTAACAAATTTCAATCAATATAAAATATGAAATAATGATTTTAGTAATAATGGTACTTAGTAAAACTGCACAAAATAAAAAAACACTAAAACCAAATAACGAAAGCATATATACAATCGTCTGTTGGCCATGGTGTGGGTAGTTATATCTTACCCTATTCATCTTCAGAAATTATTTAATTCCCTTATATTACATTTTCATTTTTTGGAAGTTTTATTGTTCAAACAATTTAATGTCAATTTAGGCATGGAGAGATGTTATCATTTTGTACTAAGCTAAAAGTGTGAGAAAGTTTGCGTTTGTGTAGACAATTTTTAAGCTGCAAAATAATTTGATCTTTTATTAAGATGTTTTAGGCTCCACCAAACTTATTTTTATATTTAAAGTAAATCTTCCCACTTTTAACTGTCTAAAATAATACAAAATGCCGGAAAACAACAAACAAAAACAAAGCGTTAACATTTTGATACGGGCGTCAAAGGTATCATTCAGATTAAGTTATAAAACTAATAAGAAAACAAATTTGATGTGCCTTTCTTTGTTGAATACGATTTTAACGTTTTCTCGCAATATTACAAACCTAATGTTGTATCAGTTGTGCAATTAATATGTTGTGACCGAACCGATAAGGGAGGGCGTTTATGATTCTGTTTTAATTAATTTTACACTTTTGGATGCTTTAACTCGATTTTATCCTGAATATGTAACATAATATACAGATGTAGGAATGAGACACTTGCATGTGAACAAATCAATATCGACCACCATACATGCTGCTTCAATTAGGTTTCTATGTTCAACAATCTTCTTGTTGTAGTTTTTGTTAAATTTTATCTTTGAAAAACTTGTCAAAACGGTAAATTTTTATTTTTGCAATTGATTATTTTTTGTGTATTTGTTTCCAACCGACGTCAACATTGTATTACGATTTTGTTAAGCATGATTAAAAAGTTTGTAAAATACTTTTGAATAGTAATTTTAGTGTAGGATGTTGTTGTAACAACTGGGGAAAAGTTTTAACTTTATTTCTGTACAGGTTATTTGACTATTTTTACGTTGTTACACAGTCAGTACCTTCAATAGTGAAAAATAAATGCTTGAGTACATCAGAGCTTGTTTTTCTACTTTAAGTTATTGCACATAAAGTATACTCATGTAATTTAAAGCATAATAAACTAAAAGCTTAAACAACTAACATTTTTAAGTTTTCTTGGATTTATATTCATTGATTATTTATTGAGTTAGTAAGATGGATAACAATCATTTTATTTA
>JAGFPH010007084.1:33974-46370 GCA_018207615.1 Philaenus spumarius | reverse complement strand
GTAACTATTGCTATAAAGTATTGCCACGCCGCACACGCGCCTCGTCCGCCGCGCGGAACCGCCCTCCACCCAGCCTAAGCCTTCAGGCCCTTAACCAGCGTGTTCCCCTTTCTATTTTTTATTCGATTTGCCATTAAATAAATTTTGCGCGCATACGTGAACAAGAATAGGAAATACACTCACTTTCCTAATTCTTAAAAGTTGTTTGTAATTAATACACTTTATTTTATTTTACTAGCTCTAGTCAGACACGTTCTCGGGACCATGCCGTTTGGAGTTATTTGGTCACACACAAGAATTAATATAACCTTATATTCTAACTTAATTTTAGACCACTTAATTTTTGGTATTGGATATTTAACTTATAAATGAAAGAAATAAAGATGTGCAAATAAAACCTTTTTATTTAAAAAAAACAAATTAATTTTGCTTTCGCAACTGCTTAAACTTCTCAAACAAATATAATATTGATATTTATAACTATTGTAATATTTACATTTACTTTGCAACGCTTTTATACCATTGTGAGAATAGGGAACATTCCGGAATGATTTTACTTTTATACTTTACCCTGAATTTACTATTACTTTTGAATTTAATTTTAAAACTTTATTTATGGATTTTATTTAACTTTAAAATATAGCTTGGTTATTTGCTACTCACAAATATGATTTATCGCGGCTTTCCTCCTTGGTGGTTTAAGCCTTGGAATGAGGTCCTTGATCCTCTTCTTTTTTCCTGTCTTCTCTCCTCTAGGATTTCTCCTCTTCTTTAATGTAGAGCGATTTCTTACGGCCCGCTGATCTGTACTGGAGTTGGTGATTTTTGCCGACCTACTGCTACTTCTGCAAACTTTTACGTGGTCCTCCTGTGGCTATCAAAACGCAACTAAAATTATTTCTTCTTCCCCCAACCTCGTACGGTCTAATTTGGAGTCGAGAGACTTACTCTGCCTTTTTTGAGTAACTTTGTTTCTCATGTGTTTTATCTGGGTTTCTAAGTTGTAGAATTTTACTTCAATTATTATTTCAAATTAGGTCCCACGACTTTTTTTTCATTAATTCACTTTGATTTCGTCGATAATTATGTATTTCCTTTGCAGAGCAATAAGTAATTGTATTGGCTTTGGTGGTGGTAGAATGACGTAATGTCTTCAGCCTCCCTTCGCTGTGTTTACCCAACCCATTCTGGTCCGTACAGGAATTTGATACTTTTTGTATTTAATTCTTTCGAAGTGCTCTAATTTCGTAACCCCTGGTCATTGGAAATTTCTTGACCCATTTCCTTGGCTCATTGTATTCTTGACCATTTCCTGATTCCTTCCTCCTTTGAGTTTTTGTTCTAGGGTTCCTGGTTCCCCAGTTATAGTCCTAGGGCCCAGGCCTTTAAAATTTTATGATTACCTAACTCTTGAGACTTCGTATATCTCTTATTTAAGTCGAGTCGGACAACATTTTTATTTGCAACAATTCTCGGTAGCGGGGCGTTTTCCTTTGAGAACCCGGCAAAGTCATTGATTTGATGTGGTAAAAAAATTTATAACCTAAACAATAATCTTTCTTTTAATCGAAAGTTTGTTTTATGTAGAAAACGAAAAACATTTTGTCGGACAAATATGATTGGTCATTTCTGCCCGTCCGACACCCCGAACACGGCAAAGTTATGGCGTAAAAAAATTTAGTACGTAACTGCTGATTTTTTCAGAACCGTTTATAAAATATATATATAACTAAGTGGTAACCTTGTCCGACAAAATTGTCGGGGCATACTTGTAGTCGGACGCCTTAAAGTTAAGGGTTTTATGCAACCCTTATATTTATGACCTTTTGTCGGACGAAAATAGGGTATGTAAAGTGTCTTATTTTGTGATCAGTGATTCGATTGTCCGACATAAAAATTGGGGCAAATAATTAGTCCGACAAAAAAAGTGAAATTTTTAAATAAATCTATAAATTGTAAACGGGAGTCGCAGTTCAATTCAAACGCATTTTTCTCAGTTATTTATATAGTGCTAAAGCTGAAAATTGATTAAAATGTTATTTATAACATTTAGAAGGGCATAACAAACCCGTTCGCGAAATTTGTCATCTGCGTTAAATAAATAGTTCTATAAAATTATAAAAAGTCTGTAAGTAATTTTCTGCTGAAAATTTTTATTTTTGTGGAATATTTTTTAATTTTATTAAAAACTCTACATCACGATCTTCGTAATACTACTAAAAATAAAAAATAAAACTTTTATCTCAGGAGAAAAAACTCTAAAAATGTTTTATTGCACCATCCTCTTATATGCGTACATCATTGCAATGTTCAATCAACCATAAAAATCAATAAAAATGTATGGTTTTTTTGCCTAAATTGGAATCCCTAAAATAACGACACAAAAAACAATCTATTTTGCTAAATTTGTTACTTTTAGCATTTTTCACCTAAGTCTTTGTTTTATAACTTCTTAATTATTTTTATTAAAACAATTCTGTTAATTAGTTTCTTATTGGCTTCTTCTCCTCTATTCATTTCATTAAAAAGAATTTACAATTTTTATATCTTAAAATAATAACATGGTGTCTTATGGAACATAGCAACAGTACATTGATTTGCAGTACTGGACAAAACTCGACATAAATTTTCCTGTCGGTTTCTCTTAGAATAATTCACCGCGCTTTGCTTCTATTACGTTTAACATTAACTAGGCCTTCAATTTACAATATATTTATTTTAAATTACTTCATTTCACTTTACATATATTTTTCCCTTTATAATTTATTTACAATGTGTTATTATATTTATTACTTATCCTAATTTTGCATATTTAGGCCTTCAGGCTTCTATTTACAACTTTTTGTTTTAGGCCTAATTACTTTTGGTAATTAGTCCATTTGTGTGGTTTTTTTCCCGGCGCAGTATGTATGATTATTAGTTTTGTCTTTATATTAAAACCTTTATATATATAAAACCTTGTTTATATTAAGTTTTATGTCTGGCTTTTGTTTCTTATAATAATTAACATAATACTTCAATTAATTAATAAAACTTTTAATGAGGGATGCTTGTAATATTTAAATAATGGTTCTAGTGTTCCTTTTCGTTTGTGTTTATTCTAGTAACTACGAAATTCTAAAGGAGACAGAGACAATATGTCAGCTTGTTTGCTGACATTATAGAAAAGTGTATTTGAAAATATATAGGACTGTGTAAGGAAACCCGTTTAATAATTATTGAAACAAAATTAATATTAATCATTTTAACTCCTATTTTATTATAAACTTAGGGCCTACACGCGTTTGAGGTTGGTAAACGTATTTATTGTGAGATTTTGTGTTCGTGTTTTATTTTATCTATAAACTTACAGTTTAAACTAATACGTTCAAATTCTTTGGTTGAACTTGAAAACCATAAGTTTTTATGCTAAACACAATATAATATAAATTGTTAATATGAAAAGTAAGAAATATAGCAGAAAACAATGCTACACTTATTCGTGTGTAAAATATATTCCAGTTTCTAAGTCTTTATTTATAAAATATGTAATGGGAGGGCTTTCTGAAAGGGATGTAAGTTGTGAATGCATAACGACACGAGAGAAATATAAAATAACGCCTACACACGTCTCTCTTGGGTAATGTAGAAAGTTATTTAGAGCCTCGCCTAACAAAACAAAAAGTAGAGAGTGAATTTTAACTAAGTAACATTTAACTTTTTAATATTATGAATATACATGTTTCCAGTCTTATTATTGATTGTATTGTGTAATAAATTTACACTACCTCAATTGCGTGGATCATTCATGCATGATTTTAAATGATTCTAATTGTATGCTGAAAAGCTAATGGAGAGACAGCATTTACAAGTATGTTGAGTTAATTGCATATTTATTCAAATTGTGAGATGTTTTATAAACTCACTCAGACGACTGTTAAGCAATGTACTGTTTCCAAAAGGATTTCCTGAAAATGTGCACTTAAAGTACGTTGTGTAGTCAATTGTAATAAATATTATCATCAAGTAATAAAACCTGTATGAAACATAACACATTATTTATTGCTGGCAAAAACTGTTTAAAGATACATTTTATTGCGGTTTACATATCCAACCATTTATCAGCTTTTCCTTGTCAGCGGTTTAATATATTTTGCATTTATTTTAATTTACCTTGTTTAGATAAATTAGCTTACTGGACAATAACATGTTTACAATTATATTCATATACTTAATTTGATCTCCATTGCTGTCGAAAACTCTACTAATTATTACTGAACGATTTTGCTGTGATTAACGACTTCTTCATTGAAGGTTATGAGGTTCCGAAGTTTGGCAAATTTTTGTTTTGGGCCAAAACGCAGGCCGAGCTCTATCAACCTGTATATATTTAAGTTGATATAAGTTAATACTAGTTAAAAAAAAGTTAAAATCTAAATCAGCACTGAGGGTTACAAAAACATTTATAGAATATCTGGCACTAATTTGTTCTCAACGTTATTTGTTATAGTAAAATATTATGAGGACAATGATAAAACTCAGCTGCTAATGATTTATCAAATACGTAATATAAGCTTATGATTAAGAACTGGCTTACACACAAAAGCCTAAGCGACACATTAATTTTTTAGAAATGTTAGTGTTCTAGCTAATAAAATGTTGGTTTTATAAACATTTTTTGTAAATAAAAAAGTCTTAAAATTGTCTGTAAAGTTCGAATACACCATAAAATACATTGAGTGACAAATAAAATACGGCTATAAAAAATGGAGATTTTTTTAAAATTTCTAACTCTTACTAATTTCTGAATGGTTATTAAAAAGTAGGATGACATTAAAAATTTTAAATGAGGTATAATAAATAAGTAGATAGTGTTCTATAAAAAATGACTTCATGATTAATTCATAAAATAAATTAGACAAAACAACAAATATTGGCAAATTTAGAGAAGTATTAGACTATCTATTTTGAAAAAGTGTGCTATATATTATAAATTGAAAATTTACTATTATTATCGTTCTAATGTTTTGTTTGAAAATAAAAGAAATACAATTTCACTACAAATTTCTTTAATCCCTTCCAGAAGTTAACTTTACAGACATGTCAATAATTTTTGCTTATTAGTTTGAGAATAAAAATGTTACGTTTTTGTTCAAATTTACAATTAATTGTTTACCTATTTATGCATTAATTAATTGATGTAAAATTACTAGATTTGTATAGGTATTTTCTATCCTATTTAAACAAATTACGATTCCTTAATGAAAATGTGTATACAGATACATTTAAATACTTTTATAGTTTTCATAAATTGAATATAAAAGTTTGTAAGTAATTTATAATCGAAATTGTACTTGATATGCCGATTATATTTTCTAATAAACTAAACGAAAATCCCCTTTCCTAATAAGTAACTGGAGATAATTAGGTGGTTTCTCCTTTGGTACGGAAATTTAATCGTCAACTTTATTGCCTACAGTAATTCCAACCACAAAATGATTTCTGTGCTAAAAAAAAGAAAACCATCCGCATTGGAAATTGGTTGTTTTTAGCAATGCATTTCTAAAACGAATTCCAAGAATTAACAAGAAGGAATTTAAACTGATAGAAATTATTTATAACTTTATTTTGATTCTTTGCTCTAAGGAATAGGTCCTTCTGTGAATTGGAAACAAAATATTTAAATGATACATTGGAAATAAATGTGACGGTAATTATTTTAAGTTTAAAAATATTATTACAACAAAAATGTGAAAATTATTGAACACCCATTATATCCTACATTTTATCTTATTATATCTTATTTGTACTGCTCACATATTATACAAAATACATCATGGGATAACGATCAACCAAGTCATTCATAGTTATGAAAATGTAAAAAAAATTGTTTGCTTGGCGCACATTGGTTTATGACTCAAAATTAAATAACTTATTTAATTTACTACGAACAAGAAGTTTTGTTCACAAAACAGTCAAAAGACTAAGTACAAAATTTAAGGTCTGTCTGGCTCATTGTTTAATATTTTAATTTCTCCTATTGACGTCCAAAGATTTAGATCGGCTATTTAGGTTCGTTCTGTTATATTTCGATCCAGTGCGTCCATGCATTTTAAAATATTTCTAGATTGCTAAACAATATATGCCACAGTTCAACATTTTATTTCCCACTCTTTGAAACCAATATCTCATAAAAGATCTACAAGAAAAGCACTTGCTACATAAAATTAACTTCTTGCTAATTCGTAGGGCTTTCCTTCTTTTCGTCCACTCTATAAATATCATGGTTTGTATACAATTTTAAAAAGAAACATGTTACAATAAGAATAATTGATTTCAACTTCTCAAAACATAGTAGCAATGTCTACAATAGTGCCATCGATTTAGATTTGGTTTATATAAATCATAAATGGACGATTCAAAATATATGATTTTCTTAAATCCTCAAATAGTACAACCCATTGCATTGGTTTTCAGAAATAGATACATTTATTTATTTCGTTCTAAATTAATCTATATTTAATTGCCCTCTTTACAAGGGGTAAAAAAAATTGCCCTCTTTAAAAAAACTTAAGAGTGTAAGGGTAACCAATTTTTAGTCTTATATAAAATGTATTATATTTATCTATATATATAAAATTCAATGTATGTCCGTCTGTTTGTCCTTTATGCGTTACCAAACCGTGAATACGATTGCTTTGAAATTTTGCATAGTAACACAGGTTAACCCTGGCCATTTACCGAAGTCCTAGGACATTAGGGCTACGCCCCAGTGGCCCTCAAAGTTTCAATGTTAATCTTATGGAAGGTCAATCTTAAGGAAGAAGAAGAAAGATTTCTTTTGATTTTATCAGGGGCACAAAAAACAGCTGTTCGTATGAAAAGCTTAAAACAGCTGATTTTGATCAACAGCTGATTTTGATCAACAACTGATTTGGATCAAAAACTGAATATAATTTTAGGTTAGGTAAATCAAGCAATAGCGAAGCATTGCCGGGTCCACTAGTATTTAATAAAAATTAGTTTCTTTCATATTCAGTGAAAACTTTAAGTTATTTAATTTAAATGAATTAAATACCAATCAGTACAATGTGAGGTGCAAAAAGAGACTATACAAGCAAAATACAAGTAAAACAAATTATATTCTATGAAGTAAACTGTAAGACAGTTTAAAAACAAAACAAAACAACTTGAATAATTGTTGTTCCAATTCCAAACAATGATTAATAATCTTTTTATAGTAAGGTAAAATACATAACAAAGGTAACTTGAGGTGAGCTATTTTTGAAACAACGTTCAACATAAACTTCAGAAAGTGACATTGTATTTAATGTTGTTGTATTGTCTATGCTTTTTTTGTACCTTATAGATTAATGGAATGCTATTGCACCTTTTTTTAATGTTGTTTTTTAATGTTGTTTTTTAATGTTTAGTAATTAGAAACTATAACATTTATAAGAAAAGCTACTTGAATAAAATATTTATTATTAACTATAAATTTAATTAAAATGTTCTTAATTCATCAAAATTTCTTCATCATACTTCTTCAACACATTTATTAAGGGGTTTAATGAAAATATAGACATAACTGGAGATTTTTTCTTAAATCGTTCCAATCCAAGATATCTCAACATCCGCGGTGACATAATATACTAGCAAACTTACCAGGTCTTCCCTAGGATGGTAATATTATTTATAAAATCATTTAATTTTAATTGTATAAAAAAAACTTTAAAATACCACACATTACATTAGATACAGTTTGTACCGATTTTCAAATCAATTCAAAGACAGATAAGCAACCGTTCAAAAAAAGAACAAAATAAGTTGAGTACTTATATATATATTGAATAATTTGTCTTTGTAAGTACCTGAATGGTAGTTTTTTTAACTGAGTTATGGCTAAGATATTGTATTAAATACAGATCTGAAGTAGCAAATAAAATTAAAATGTAGTGAACAATGTCCAAAAAAATTTAGCCATTCAAAGACATGTTTCTTAGTAGTACCTACTAACAACTTCCTATTTACAATTGATGAAATAAAAAGCAATCGTTTATAGAATCATCAAAAAATCAAGACACAAATAGTCATGTGAAACTATATATATATATCCTGAAGGCGTGGTGGTTTTTCTATTAAGGTCTAGGAAAAACAGATTAAACCACATTTTATGTTTGATATTATTTAACATTTTATCGTTCAAAGAAATTGTAAATAGAACTAAGTAGAGGGCCTGGGAAGCGCCAAATTGTGTGTTGATTTGGTTCTGCCTAATAAATCATAGCATTTATATTTCTCTAAATAGAATTATTTTACGTTTTTGTTAAATTTAAATATAGTGTGCACACTGTAATTAAATGTATTATTTAATAAATAAATAATTATGAGAAATTTTAGTTCTTTACATCCGTGAGAAGAAATGTTGTTTTTGTTTATTAATATTTGTCTCATTTTCGCCTTTTAAATTCAAGTAATCGACCTAAGATTGTTTTACTATCCTGTAATTCACTTACGAAGAAAATTTGCTATATTCTCTACCTTCATAACAATTAAGCAGACTTTATATTTACTGTGTAGAAGGTACTTATGCTCATTTCACCCCTTAGACGTAATGCACCCAATATAAATAAATGTAATAATTGGTATTCGTTTTAAGAATCTAAAATAAACTTCGGAAGTTTCATTGTTATTAAAATAAAGTGCTTACATAATATTGTGAACGTTTTACAATGGATTTTACGAAGTTAGCTCCTTATTATAATGATTGTGCCGAATTTGATACCAACCTTTCGTATATATATTGTAGGTACATGAATACATATATAACGTTAGAAACATGCAGTCTTTTTTACCGACACATTCTTGTTCATGTAGTTCCCTTTTTACCGCTAGGCGGCGACTCACTACAGACACCGCTAGTTGTAACGTCGCCGGCCTTTATCTGAGACTCGACCAGCTGGTAAATCACGTGACCTTACTTTAGTCTCGTCATGCAGGTTAGCTCTGTTAAGTCGCCATCATTCCGATGTAACTCAACTCTATCGACACCATAAAGTGACTCGTTTTGTCGTTCTTTTTCTATAAATGAATTAGTCGGGAGTTTAACGACTGTGCGTTAGTAATTATAATGTCTTTATTTTAAGTCCTATTCTACTAAACACCAGGTATGTGAATTTATGTTTACCAAATTGAAATGTCTTTTGCTATCATTCTATTTAAAGTTGGCTTTGTTATGAAACTTTACTTGTAATTTTGCTACTATGTGAATTTAAGTCTACTTTAATTTTGTAAATAATATTTCAAACTCTAAAAGTATAACTTGAATCTGTGTATTTCATTTTTCTTCTTTAAAAACTTTCAGTACAGCCTAAATATTAAATTTTATGTAACTAGCCTATTTTCATACTAAAGCCTAGCTTAAACAATTTATATAATTTGTGTACAAATCTAAAGCTGTGTAATCTTTAATAAATAAGGACCTTTAAAAAACTTATAATTTAAATAACTATATCTCCGATATATTTTGAGCTATAACCAATAAGCTTTTTAAAGATTTACCATGTGGTCCATAAACATGTAGCAACAGTTAAAGTAAGATGACAAGTTAACTTTGGTTAAGTCTTGCATTAACAGTTAACATTTTTATTTTAAAATACCTGCTTGTCACCTATTATCAAAAAAAAAAAAAAAAAATCATAAAGGCAAACTTTTAACCTAAAAGCTTTTCACTATGCTTGGTTTTAAAGCCTACTTTAATTCTAAAAAGATGTCATTTTGTTTTAATGCAGTGTATTACTGGTGCAAGTACTACCCATATGTTCTGCTACTAAAGGCAACTACAACACCATGTTTTCTTCAAAATGCAACTACAACATGCAACTTTAATGATTATTTTCTGCGACAGTGCCTTCCTTTTAAAATAGCTATGAATCAAAAATACAATATCTTCTAAAATCTGCAGTGAACTTTATAAGAAACTTTTGAATAGGCTGTGTACTTTTATGTTTTGTAACACATGAATAAATTTTAATATATGTCTTTTATAATTAATAATACTTGGGAGGGGCAGCTATAGCAATTTTCGGACCTCAGTCCTTAAAGGACTAATATTAGAAATTATATATATGTTTTTTTTTACAGAGAGACGTCTCACAATTTTTTTTATTTTTTTTATTATTTAATTATACTTAGCTTTACCAACGACATAAATGTTACTTATTAATAAATCCATGGTACTATATGTTAAATTTTTGTAATTTTGTCTAATTAATATTTTTGTATAAACTTTGTAATCATTATTAATAGGGAGGAGGGTTTTTCAACTTTTAAATTTTTAGGGGGGGAACTTTTAAAATTAAACTTAAATTGTAATCTAACCTTTTTCATTTTTTTCTGTATTTTAAGGGCATGTAAATTTTTTCATTTTTATTACTAAGGGCATATACATTTTTTATATTTTGGTTAATAAACCTAAATTCAATCTAGCTTTTCCTTTATTGAGTTAACTTCAATGTATCATAATGATTCGTAAGTGATCAGCTGAGACATTTCTGCAGTTTGGTGATTTTTGTTTTAAAAGGTAAGTCTTTGAACATGTCCAGTCTATGTGGCCCAGTATAGCTTCCGATTCGTTTAATTCGTTTTTATCTAAGACTGGTACAATTATTTATTGTTTTTATTATAGTGAAAAACTAATAAATGTATTAAAACTTTGTGGTAATTATGGTTTATTAGTAGACGTAGGAAAATAAGAAATATTTATTTAATTGCAACATTTAGTTCATGATTTTTCAGATAAAATAAATATAATCTAACATTTGTGATATCATGTTAGAGTAACTGAAAGAGTTATGTAAATAAATTTCAAGATACAAATATTTATTTAAAGTTTAGGTAAACTTCAAATTGCTTCCTTTATTGTTATATATTACTTGGATCTTATTTCATAATTAAATTTCCGCCATTCAATACAATAATACCTTGTAAAACATTGAAAAAATTTTATTAAAACTTTGAAGTTGGGTACAACTTTAAATAAATAATAATCTAGACATTTTCATGCTTTTTATGTTTTTAAATGTTTTTATTATCTGTTATAATAATTATTCGCTGGTTTAATTACTATATGTTTCTAGAATGTAAAATTAAAGTAAACAATATTGATTTCAATCGGTTAAACATATGACTGAAGTTTCAATTCCTCAAATATTAACCCTTTTAAGCTCACTCAATTTACATTTCTATTTCAAATTATTTAGTTATTTGCATTTTCATTTCTCCGAAATTCAGCAATTTTAAAGTTAGAGCTATTGTGAAAAAGTGCTCCAGCCGAACATTGTTTGAAAGGCTGTTTCACAAAGCATCACAATAAACCGTGGCAGTGATAGGAAATAATAATACGAACAATATTAGTTGTTTTACTATTTACGGTCACCACTTTAAAAAAGGTAATACAATTATTAATATTAAGTGATTTTTAAAGTTGTGAACCACGCTACTTAAGTTTATAGTAATTTTTTTTCGTAAACACTTGGTTGAAAGTATCTAGACTGTTTCTTTTGTTCACTCTACATGCCGTGCGGTAGCTTTCTTACTCCATTTGTACTTACATGGTAGGTATGAGTATTGGAAACTTGTCTTTAATATAAATATATTAAATAAAATTGGCACAACAAATTTTATTTTAGTATATTACATATTTAAAACTGCTTAGTTAAAACAAATATTGTTATTAAAAATTAAGGGAAGATAGACAAGTAATTAATAAACTTGCAATTAATTCAACGTGTCACTTTAATATTTTGTTTGTTAACATCTGTATTATTGACTGTTTATTTAATTGGGCACAGAAATTGTTTTGCAAAGATTTAATTCCTTTCCAAGAGATCACCGTATTTAGTGATTTGTTTCTTAAAAAACAGATAATAATAATAATAATAATCATGAAAGCTAAATCATAAAAATGTAACATTTATGTTATATATTTGAAGCTAATTAACATCTGATTAAGTTTAAACAATTGACTCAATGCAAGGTTTATTGTGACTAGGCAAGGTTAATAGTCGTATTATTCACTGCTATGTCAAGAGTAGTTAATGTTGACCAGCTGACGAATATACGTATGATATTATATTTCTGCTGTCAAAATGATCTAACAGAACTCGTTTTTATAAAAAATATAATTTTATGAATTATTTATGCTCTAAGCTTGAATATATTAAGATTTTAAACATGAAGAAAATACACAGAAAATGTAGAAGGGTAGACCTAACTGGTACATGATACTATTACAATTCAATAACATTTTACAATATCATATTAAATATGCAAGACTATGACGTATAATGTCACGTCATAAGCCTTGCTGTGCGCACGCATCTCCTCTCAAATCACCAGAGTGAAAACAGGAACTGC
>JAGFPH010007084.1:399-22994 GCA_018207615.1 Philaenus spumarius | reverse complement strand
TGATAATACGACGAAATATTATTTCTCAAATGAGGCAACCTTTACTATCTAGTTACCTTGATTTATACACACCTTAATTAGTACAATAACTTATTGTTCGATTTGGCAACGTTGATTAATTTCCATTTTAAATACGCAGTTAAACGGTACTTCCTATTGTTTGATGCATTTGTTTACATAATTATGTTTGTTACATTATTTTCACATTGTCTTGCTTCGTGGATACTTTTGGGGTTCATATTGTTTAGTTTATTTAATTCTTACATGTTTGGTGTATGTGAAGTGATTTATTTTGTTATAATTACGTCAAATATCGCGGAAAAGTCGAAACTTAACCTATACAATTTCAAGTTTTATTTCTTTCATAACTCCTACAAATATTATTTGCCGGGCAAATTTTTGTTGTTTCTACCATCAGTTAGGTGTGTTCTTTCATGTAATATCAAATTCCCTTAGAAATCGATTGACAAGTTCAAGTAAATTTTTACCCGATTTTCTAACAACATTACACAATGGTGGGGCAAACGTTGTTTTAACCCATCGTTGTTGGGGCTTATTGCTCACAAGAGTGCACCTTGATTCCTTGATTTTTTTAAAATTCATTTTCTTACTATGTTGTTTATTAATTCTTTAGAATACCCATTAAAAATCGCAGCACCATACATATATTTCAGTTCTTTCTCGTACTTATCCTTAGATAACGGCAAGTTAACCAATCTGTGAGCCATAGAATTAAAAGCGGCTCTTTTATGCGCTGGAGAATGGTGTGAGTCCTCCGTTATATATCTATCAGTATGCGTGGGCTTTCTATATACACTAAATGACAAAACATTGTTTTTCCTAAACATATTCACATCTAAAAACGGTAAGTTACAGTCTTTTTCAATTTCCTTAGTGAACTTTATCGTAGAGTGAAATCCATTGATAGCATCACAAAATTGATCAAGATTTTCGTTTTTATCAAATACTGCGAAAATATCATCCACATAACGAACCCATACTCGCGGAAAGTACTTCATTGAATTTTTAGCATTTATTTCAAATGAACTCATAAAAAAGTTAGCAATAAAACTGGACAAAGGGTTTCCCATCGCGGTACCTTCATTTTGAACATAAAACTTTTTATTAAACTGGAAGCTATTTTGACACATGCACAAATTTATAAGTAGTAAAAATTCACCAACCTCACAATCACTTAAATTGTTACAAACTAGCCACTCCTTAATCATTTCTATCGTCTCGGACACTGGAACACTTGGGTAAAGCGACACTACATCGAACGAAAAAAAATATTCACTAGGCGTTAATGAAACATTTTGTACGCTTTTCACAAATTCATAAGTGTTCTTTACGGCAAATGAAGGAGGAGGAGTAAGTTCTTGGAGGCGTGACACTAACCTTTTAGAAATTAGATAGTTTGGCGAGTTGATTCCTGACACTATAGGCCGCATCTTCTTTCCTTCTTTATGTATTTTTGGCAAACAATATAATCTCGGTAAAACTGGATTTGAAACTGTCAGTTTTCTTCGAAGATTATTATCTACCAAACTTTTGCAATTTTTCAAAGTTTCATTTGCGCTCTTTGTGAACTTTATGTTTGGGTTTCTATTTTGCACTTTATAAGGTCCGTCCGCGAGCATTTCTGTAACAATTCCAGTATATTCACTTTTATCCATTATTACAATTGCATTACCTTTATCCGCCTTTAGGTAATGCACGTCTTTCTTCTTTAGTTCTTTTACTATTTTACCATATTTTACATTTGAAGTTGGTGTAAATTTACGTGTTTTTTCTTTCTTTACTTCTAATTTCTTCTTTATGTCAGTACGAACACTGGTTTTCACATCAAATTTCGTGAATTTCAAAGCAGTTTCGACATCTACTAACAACGATTCCTGATCTATTACTGGGTTTTCGATATTGAACTTTAAACCTTTATTCAATAAACCTAATTCATCTTGGTTGAAACTCTCACTACTCCAATTATGAACCAACTTCTGTCCAACAAACTGCTCAATATATTTATCTGAGTTATCGTTTTCAACTTCCTTTTTGAACAAAGATCGTAATTTCTTATTTAAGCGTTGGATCTTTTGGTTATGTTTATGCTTAATAACAGAAATCATTTTTTCAAAACGTTCGTTGAATAATTCATAATTATAACCATCCATATTCTTAATAATATGAAGGTGAAGTTCAAGAGCTTGAAGTTCTAAGTCCGCTTGTTTAGAATATAACAATTTTATTTCGCAGTTTAACCAATATCTTTTTGTATTTTCCTCTATCCGTTTAGCAAAATTATTATTCGTAGGTATTTTAATTTTCATAAACTTTGGAAAAACATTTCTTTTCCTACACATACTCAGAAACCAAATATCATCAGACAATAACCTAACCTTTAACTTCAATTTATGCAGCCGATTCAGCTCGGTCGACTTGAGTGCCATGTTTAGTTTGATTACTGTAGCCCGTGCATCACTGAGGATGGCGACATTGTCGTTGAAACTGGTTTGAGGTTAGTAAACGTATTTATTGTGAGATTTTGTGTTCAGGTTTTATTTTATCTAAGTTACTTTCTCACAAGTCAAGCTCATTAGTTATTTATTTGCTCTTTCCTAATTTTCACTTTCATTTGAACTTTTTCTACACAGCAAACAGGAGTGAAAACCTTTCAAATTGAGATTACTATCGAAGAGAATGTATTAATCAAATAGAGACGAAATGCTTGAGCTTGGCGAGACATTAAATCAATCATTGTATTGCCCAGGATTACGTAGCTAGGCTGCCACCTGGGGACACGTGCAAGTAATATCGCAAGTAATGAAAATCACATTACTTGACCTAATATTTAAAGAGCCATTTAAATATAAACAAAAATTTCAAAATCATTTGTCTATTATTTTAGTGATTTCTACGATTTTTGTTCTAATACCTTCAGTTATATTTTTAATTGGAATAACGAACACTTCTTAACATAAAACTATTAAAAATAAATATTAATTTACAATACATGAAATTGTATTTATAATATACTTTCAGTATTTACAAAAATATCAAGGGCTTTTTACAAACAACGTTACAGTAAAATCTTATTTTTCGTGTTTAGGAAATCACCTTTATTTTTCACAAATTTATGAATTTCAAAGCACATTTTTAATAATTGTCAGTCAAAATCATACGAATCTTTGCTAAAAGAAAATTGTACTAAAATCACTACTTTACATTGAAATCATTGCAACCAACCTTTTTTATAACGGAAATTAGCACTTGAGAAATAATAACATAGACAGGCGATCTGTATGATACTAAGTCCGGGGGGAAGTACACATTGACAAAATTACTGCATAAGAAATCGGAAACTTAAGAGAGGTAGAGAGTATGGGAGCCTATGTCCTTATATTTGTAAACTCATAATATTATTTAAATGCTTCCGAGTATATTATGAAGGTTTAAGATTACACGATCTATGATCTACCTTAATCGAGTAAAATTTCAGCTACAAAGATTTGTATAAATATATTTATAGGTTTTAATATATATAGAGTTCTTGACAGGGAATGCTACTACTATATTGTAAAGATACCAAAATTCGTATTTATTCTTAAAGCAGTTGGTAAATCATATCAGGGATCATATCATTAGTCATCAGTCCCTGATACTCATAATCATAAAAAAGGAAACACATAGCCCATTATATTCATATAATATTTCAAAACATTAGTAATAAGATTTCATCATGATATGTAAAAAACCCATATAGGCTTAAGTGTAGGACAAAGAATATGTAAAAGGGAGAAAGAAGAAATAATAATGTTGAGGAGGAAGAAGAGGAAGATAGTTGCAAAAGAGAGGAAGTAGAAGGTAATCAATTGTAGAGGAGTTTGTTACTAACTTTGTTGGAGAGCAGTTGATTTTTAGTTTATGGCAGACATTTTTAAAACCTACAACATTCATCTGCTAAATTGAAACCAGAAGAAATAGTATCAAGTACAGTATAGGCCTATATAAAAATTTAAAAATAGAATATCAAAAAAATTTAATATCCACCAAGACATTTTGGGTGAGTCAACTAAATTAGTACCTAATCACAAAACATCAGATCTGCAGACTGCCATTACAAATTCATACCTATTCAAAAGTACCAACCAAATAGCATCACTAACTTCCTCAATCAAAAAAAAATCAACCAAAGGACAATCTTATTTTAAGCAGAAAGTATTAATTTAAATTCAAAATTGTAATCACCATTAAATCATCTCATACTAATCAATCACCCTTTCATTAGGCTAAGTAAAGAAATTGTTATTAGTAGTTAAGAGTTTTTGTTAAATTGTTATGTAGGCTATTATAAAATTTTGTGTTACAACTAATGTGATTTATAACCGCTAGCAAGCCGGCAAAGAAAAAAAAGACTTATAAACATTGTTAAAGCCCGAGATAATATACATATGTACGCAATTTGTATCATTAATTAAATAAATCATTTTCATTGTACCTCTATTTATTGATAAATCAAAGTCACAAATCGAGAAATTCTTATAAGATTAATATTGAAATTTAGTAAAACTATAAAATTGGCTTCCAACTAGTGGGGCTTTATAAAAGAAAATTAGTACTATTATTATAATATCTATTCATATACCTCAATAGTGAGTTATTTATTATACATTTAAAAGAAATGAAAGGAGCTTTCGTTTAGTTGTACAATAATTTATACATTAATTTGATTATTTCTTTTCAACACTTGTCTTGTTGTCGACACAATCAATGGTTTATCGTTCAAAACCAGTTCAATTCACCAACGCACTGATTGCCGAATTGAACGTATTATGACAACTCCAAGGTTGATTGTCGCCTATAAACTTAGGTAAAATTGGAGTTTCAATTAATGTAGCACTATGAGGGAATAAGTCAAAGTAACGACTAACATTTGACATCTCAACACAATCATTTAATGGTTATTTACGAAAAATTAGATACATTAAATAAGTTATATTTATTAAAAGAAAAAAAATAAGATTTTTCCTTCCAAACATAACCAAAAATAATTACGTGAAATAAGCAACCCATGAATTGATAACCATCAGGATGTACATAGTAATCTCTGTAATACTATGCAATTCATTGTACAATCAAAATATAAGCAGATAACATTAACATAAGAGAAACAAGACGTCTTGTTACAATTTTATTGTTCTTAACTAAAACTAAAATACCTATTGTAACATTTTGATACAATCATTGTATTTGGATATACATGATCTATCATACAATTGAAGGGTAGATATATAGTAGTAATTTAAAGGTAAAGAGTCCTGGCTGAGATTTAAAAGAACAATGGAATATGAGATTCAAAGATAAAGCCTAGAAAGTAAATATAACCTCAAAATTCGTATTTTGAATAAGAATTCATATAAATGAAAATTTAAGTTTTCGGGATTTTAAAATAATACTTAAATAACAATAAAAGCACATAGTATAACCAGTTAAAGCTAAATTAAACTAAACTAAACTTACCTTTTCTTTTTAAAACAAATAAATAATACAACCAAATTTTACTCACAAGCCTTGTTTAATTCAATCATGTTTTGTGTAAATAATATTAAGAATTGATTTAAAGGCATTGTGTATAATTTAAATAATAATCAGTGTTAGAAAATTAAGAGAAGCTTATAAAATAACAAACAACGAAGTGTTGACTGTAATGGTAAAATAAAATGCGGCTACGGATTACGGAGGGATCGATTATTTAGTTGACAAATATAAAGCGGCGAATCGATATATTTCCAATGACGTCGGCGAAAGTACGTTGTGTATATAAGATATTAAAATGAACATTTTCAAGTTTAAAAGAAACAGTTATAAGTAATTTGAAGTTGGATATATTAATAAACAATTTAAAATACGTAAAATCTACAGTTTAACAACAGTGAAACATATTTTGGAAAAAAATGTGCAAGTGACCCAAGAAGTATGCCTGTTGTGAATATGATATTCAACACGATTATAGAATGGCCGTGAGGTATTGTAGAGTGCCATATTTGAATTTTTTGTGGCGTCGATTTCATTCCAATTTAGTATTCACCAAGTACAGACGTATTTGCCAGTTTTAATAAAAATTATATAAACAAATATAAAGAAATAGTAAACATATTGTACTTATCTTGCAGTAGTATAAGCATAAGCAATACCTTCCAGAGTAATGTTATTTTTGAATGGTACAACCAATGAACAGTTGTAAAATTATTAAAAGACAGTCACCAACATTAAGGTAATATCCAGCCAATTCTGATATCTATACCCGGGGTTATAAATAGTTTTGAATCAGTAAAAGTGAATAGACTTGTATATAAATTCCAATTAAACCAATTGGACATAGTTTTTCTGAACATTTGAACTTTGGAACATAATAGATATTCATTTTAAATAATTCAGTTTGAAAATATAGTTTTAAGTCTAGCTTTAAAAGATTGCCTATTTAACAACCAGGGATTCTTTAACCTGAGAGAAAGAGATTTGTTTGAATAATCTATATTGTCAGTATTAATAAAATTTTATGTTAAATACATCCAGAGGAGATAATATAAAAATTGTAAAGAGAATTCCATTTTACGATAATTCTCACAAGCGAAATGTTGTAAAAAATAGGTAATTAAAGCACATTGAATAAACATAGACAATGGTATTTATGGTTTTAACATTATAAAATTAGCTTGCAACGTGTGGCATCTTTTGTAGGCCAATAAATATAAACAATATTATACTATATACGCATGAATACAGAACTGTCCTTGGCAAACTGGTACAAAACTTAATTTTTGTTTTTTGTTTTTTTTTTCGTAAACAAATGAATATCACTGGTAGTGTTCACAATTTGCACAAGCTGCATAGGTAAAACATTTGACGAAAGTACATAGAAAATATTTTTTTAGTAACCCGAATCGTCGTAGTATGACAGAAACGGGATTGTAAGGCTCTAATAATAATTGTTTGCAGAAACATCGGCAATATTTGGTACAAAAATGAACGACACACTGCCGACCATCATGCGTGGTCCTCGTCCAGCTGAGGTTATCGCAATGTCTCGCATAACTGTACCCTTGTTTTGAATTAGACTCAAGTTAGCTCTTGGTCACCGGTTTGGCTAACAGTCATTCAAAAAACATCAACCATACATATATAAATCAGAAAACATAGAATGCTGAAACATACCGCCCAGCGAAATCTCTTAATGAGATTTATAGAAATGTACGATCAAAAGGTTTTGTTTAAGATAGGTAGAAAAGGGATCGGTTTCACTGCAGACCGAGTAAGTGTAGCGTATTGTGTTCGGACAGTGAGAACTCGTACTATGCCACCTTCTACGAAGGATGTAGTTGTACGATGCGTGCTAGTGGCCACTGAAGAAGGAGAGTATTCGACTCTTTGAGCAATAATACATCTCCAATCTTTAATTGGATTCATCCAATTACTTCGTCTCTGCAGAGTAGACAAGTATGCTAATATACATCTTGTCCAGAAGTGCTGAGTTATCTTCTGGAGGTGTTGTCATCGGGAGTGGCGAGAGTCAAGGACCTGCAGGAGCGATGGTTCAGGCGGCGTTTGCAGTGGACCGCCAACCAGGAAATGTGCGGGAGATAGATAATTGATCTCATTTGGGCTGTGAGATAAACTGCTCGAGTTGAGAACATCTTCAATCCTGTTGAGCAATGTATACATTTCTTCGTAGGTCAGAGGCGTGTCACCAGCTAGTTTGCGTAGAACCATTTTCGTAGAGTTGACAGCAGCTTCCCAGAGTCTCCCGATATGTGGAGCATGAGGAAGATTGAAATTCCACAGAATTTCTTGTTGAGTAACAGCATCATGAATGTCGGCTTGGGTCGAAGTATTACGATACCAATTCCCTAATTCCCGCAGTCTGTTAGCAGCGCCTTAGAAATTTTTACCGCAATCTGAATATACTTGCTCTGGTCATCTTTGGCGAGAAATAAATTGATTAAATGACGCTAAGAAGGCATCTGTTGTAAGAGGGTGACCAATTCAAGGTGCACAGCTTCGGTGGCTAGACAAACGAAGAGACATATGTAAAGTTTAGAAGTGACATCCTTTCTGCGCAGAGATTCCCTTATGGTGAGGGGGCCAGCAAAGTCAACTCCATTATGTAAAAATACTTTGCTAGGGGTGACTCGTCGTGTTGTAAAATCGGCAATTTTAGGAGTGAATGATTTAGCTCTTTTCTTGTAACATGTTAGACATTGAAAACTTCGTTGACGAACGAAACTCCTTAAGGCTGGTATACAGAATTTCAATTGCAACAAAGCTTGTAATAAAGCAGGTCCGGGATGTAGGTTGGGCGATGATAAAATCGACCAATAGAATAGAAAAGTGACATTTAGGTAGCAGTATAGAGTGTTTGTGAGAATAAGAGATGTCAGCTTTATTCAACCGTCTGTCCACCATAAGGACACCTACTTCGTCAAAAGGCGACAGTTTGTTGTACTTAATGACTGTCGAAAATCAAATAATATGAATTTAAAATAAATTAGGTAAACACAAGTTCAATAGAATTATCTACACAGACATCTTGGTAATCTGATAGGTGTAGCTTTGACAGGTTATTTCTAGGCTATATCAACTCAACTAAAACCCATGTGCAAATTAACGTGCTTCCATTTCACGGTTGTACATTTAATTTGATTCCTTACGTACACCAATACGTACCTTCCAATTGGAAATATTCTGAAAAAAATCAAAGCTATTTTATACACAGCATAAGTACTCAGAGAACTTTCAGTCCACAGTAGCCTATAAATCTTATAAAAGTTTATTGTTTGGTAAAGTTGGTAATGAGGTAAGTATTTTTACATGATTTAATTGCTTCGTAAATTAGGTCTAACAATAAAATGTAACCTAAAATACCTACTTAAGCATATAGAACAGTAGAGCCGCGGTTAACCGAACCCGAGTTCCGGGTTAACCAAAGTAAAGAAATAATAAAAAAATTCGGAATTTCAGTTTGCGATAGATGCACGCTTTAAAGTAATTGCGCAAAGTGAAATCCGCATACAGCAGCAAATGTATTGTAATGTTGGCCTACTTATATTAGTCACATACAGTTCCAATCAAAAAGGGTTACGGTAAATAAAACGCAATTTTTTAAATCATTATTAAATACTTCCGTTAAACAGAAAACACTTACGGACTTCTTCAAGAAATAATTTGTTTAACTGGAACATTTACGTATGAGTTTGATCATGGATGGTTTGTACAGTAGGATAAAATTTATTTCAGGAGATGATAACACATGAATGCTTTAGCCTCAAAGCAAAGCAAAATCTTAATAAGGATGTAGATGTATGAAGGATATAATAACCCAAAGGTTAAAACTTAAAAGTGAAAAAAAGGAGCACAGAATTAGGCAATCAAATTGTGTGCAACTAAACACTATAGAAATATAAAGATACAATAAATTAATATACTGTAACAATTTAAGGCGATCCGCCACCAGAAATCAGCATTTCTTGAATTTTTTGACAATTTTTTTAAATAATTTTTTGTATACTTCATACTTTTCTGAATATGTTTGCAAATTTTTAGACCTTTGTGATAATTTTTTCATACTAAAATAGATTAAATAAAACGGTAGTGCAATTCGTGATTTTGCGAATTTTTATTTTACTTGTGGACCGGGCAATGCTTCGCTATTGCTTGATTTACCTAACCTAAAATTATATTCAGTTTTTGATCCAAATCAGTTGTTGATCAAAATCAACTGTTGATCAAAATCAGCTGTTTTAAGCTTTTCATACGAACAGCTGTTTTTTGTGCCCCTGATAAAATCAAAAGAAATCTTTCTTCTTCTTCCTTAAGATTGACCTTCCATAAGATTAACATGGCAACTTTGAGGGCCACTGGGGCGAAGCCCTTAACATACATTGAGCTCATTTTAAGGGAAGCACAACTTCAGAGTGAGCTCTGTAAAATGACACCAAAAACATCAAAATCGGTTAAAAACTCTAGGAGGAGTTCTACTCACAAAATAACCCCTATCAAATTAATTATGTAAATAGATTATTATTTATTAATTATTATTTTCAGATTTCCCTGCATTAAAGTGTGGATTAATAGGTGAGAAATATATGGTAAAAATTTCACTAGCTTATCTCTAGTAGTTCCTGAGAAAACTGTGTACCAAGTTTGACAAACACAAATTTCGGGAAATCGCAATTAAGGGGACTGCATCATAAACATCTCACACATACAATTAAACAGATTCAAACTTAAGAACATCCAAGCAAACTTCCCATAACCACTCCTAGATGGCGCTGATGAAGGTACATTTTTGTTATAACCGCTCCTAGATGGTGCTGATAAACTATCTTTTACTTTACACGGAATATTTATACCGATAGTAAAGTAACTGAAGTTTTGTTAATTTGTCAGTTTTCTTTCATGAAGCCGTAGTCTAGTGGATAACGAGGCGTCTTTCTGATCACAAGATGCCGAGTTCGAATCTAGGCTAGGGAGACCAGATATCTAACTAATCATATCTGTGATTTGAGGGTAGGAGGGCGGAAGTAAATCAAACGGTGGTTGTCTCGCTTCCAAGCTGACTAGATATCTGGTCTCCGGCTGGGGCTGTTTTGCATAATTTTACTAAAGTAATTATGTATGTATATATATCACACTGATTTAAATAAAAACCCGAACCACAAAACAAGGAGCAAAAACTATAACTAAACAACTAAATTGTAAGTTAAGTTTAATACATTTCCCTTATGTACATTTCGATAAAAAAAACTAATAGGCCTAATGAAATAAATAAAAAACAAAAGAAATTAAATACTTAATAAAATAAAATAACATAAACTTAAAACCCAATGTTAACAACTACAGATCAACAAAATATAAATAATATATTTCTATGGTCTTTTAAAAAATACAAATAACTGAAAGTTAAAAAATTAAATTAAGGTTAAGAAATATTACCAATAATAAATACAGTACTATCTATTGCTAAAGGTTCCTATCCAGTCCTAAGTAAAGAAAACAATGACGAGTTAGGGATAGGCCCTTTATCTGCATTTAATAACATATCATTGTCAGCTTGAAAAATGGAAATGCTTTCCAAGCTGTTCAATAACTTGTTTGAAGTCACTTCTTTTTTTAACCTAACATTGGATATTTCCAAGTTATGGTTTGTTTCAAGAATGTGCTCCGCAACGCTAGATTTTTCAGGTCTATTGTATATATGTATATAAATATATATACATTTACTAAAAAAAAACCAGGAAAACTTTGATTTATTGAAATTTTTACACCGTCGTTTAACCATATTAATTCCATGGATACCACATATTATATATCAAAATGTTCAGAATTAAATTCTCTAAAAAATTTGTGAAAAAAATAAAAATGTAGTTTTTTTTTAGTTTTTTGCCTACCGGGTCCCCTTAACAGCTTTAAAAACAGTGTTGAAACTTTGAACTCCATTTCCCGACAGTTTACTTTCCATGTTTGCACATAGTTATGTTTGAATAAAATCTAAAGTATTAGACCTAGGACTTTGAAATTTTTACCACTTTATCTTGGATATATTTAGAAGATTTTTGGGTATGGAAAGCACTATAGCTTCAAAAATGTTAAATTAAATAATTTTTATAGAAATAAAAAAATTCTAAAACATATTTTTTTAAAGTATAACCTTATAACTTTTTTTCTACAAACAGCACATGGTTTTACATACCCAAAAAGTTTGTTTATATTATAGGCTACAAAATATTAAAATATCATTCAAATTAGTTAATAAACAAAAACGTTATTCAAAATTTTTTTAAATTCAAAATCGACAAAAAAAATTCAAAATTTTTAGATTAAAAATACATAAAAGAGCGGGGAAAAAATGTTCACCCCAAATCATTCTTTTTAGTTGTACTACACAGTAAAAAAATATTTCAAAGGTTAATTCCTAAAAATACAGAAAACGTATGAGTAAGGTGGCGGATCGCCTTAAGTACAACAATGTTGGAAAGGTTTTGGTTTCTTAGGTGATGAATGAATTTAAATAAAAACAGTACTGGTTAAATTTTTTTTGCAGATACATTATATTAAAATTTTTGTAACCATGGCCCCACGTAGAGTGTCGTTGCAAACAGCTTTTGCTGCAATAAAGGCCCTAAATGAACCAAAAGGGTCAACTTTTAAACGAATTACGGACTATATCAATAGTAAAGTAATTGATATAGGGTTTCAGTTCGGAAAGCAGTGAACGATTGCGTCATTAAAGGCCTTGTAAAAGTTTCTGGTGGTAAATACGTAACAGATGGAACATTTACTGAAGCTAGAAGGCGAAGACGGAGGACAAGCCGTTCTAGCGTAGACGGCATTCTAGCCGTTCTAGACGAAGACGGAAGACAAGCCGTTCTAGGCGAGGAATTAGACGAAATTCTAGGCATCACGGAGAGAATTCCGAATTAAGTGATAACATCGATTCTGCTTGTCGAAGAAAGCGAGGCAGAAGCCGTTCTAGACGTAGAAAGTGACACGTCTGGAGGCACCCTGGTACTGTGACCAATACCGCTGATACTGTGGATAATAGCCCTGTTACTATGACCAATAGCCCTGATTATGTGGTCAATAGCCCTGATAACAAATAAACACCAGACTATGTCAGTTGATTGGCCAATTAAATTCAGTGTACACTAATTGTAATAATGTTTCAATAAAGTGTATTAAATTCCCTTGTTTATAATATATGAGTTATTTTTCTTATCTTTAAAATTTTTCATAAATCTAGTAACTTAAGTTTGGTATTTTTCATTTTAAAACATAAATACTTTGGATGAACATGTTTTAATTCCTATAAATTGCCTAATCAATAATATCTTATTTTTGAATATTCTTATCTGTTCACAATTTCCCTATCTATCATCTGTTGACTTTATATGAACCAAGTGTATAGGCCTACTATGGATTTGGTTGTATTGAAGCCAAACGTAGCATGTTCATACCTTATCAGCGTCTTCCTTTAATAGTTCCATATTTAATATATTTTTAAATGACATCAAATTGTTAGAATTGTGTTGAATATTAGTTTTAATTCTGGTTCAAATAAGTTTAAGACAAGAATTTTATTAAAGGAATATTAATCTGAAAATACAAAAGTGGATAATTGTTTACTATTACTTTGTCAGAAGCAAATCTTTTTGTATTGAGATATGTTTCGTATTTATGTATTCTTAAGATGCATTAACATGAATAAAGGCCCAGAAAAATAAATTCACCGTAAATAAATGAAGAAGAAAAATGTACAGTGTGTAGTCCCAGTATGTGTCAAGCAAAGGAAGTAGTCCCAATAGTAAACAATAACCCTTACCGCTAATGGGCATAAACGACAAACATGTTTGAAGAGCCGGTTACATCTGGAATTGTGTCAGATTCATTATTTTAAAACCACGAAGAAGCAGATACGAGTATTTTGCTTCATGCAAAAGATGCAACTACAGTCGGGAGCACGAAATAAGGCGGGTGAGAATTGTTGCGCTGTTGCCAGACATGGGACTGGCAAAACGAGGAACGGTCGAGAATCACTTGCTCTGATCCACGATCTGGCAACACTGAGCGCTCAGTGATGTAATTAAGGGAGTGATCAGGGTGATCAATAACCCCCCAAATTGGAAGGACTAGTAATAATATCTAGAAAAAATAAAAACATTTTAAAAATAAAATCTAAAAGTTTTGAAATATTGTACTGCTTTTTTAATATATATAGTTAACCCTAAAACCGGCAATGTTAAAAAAACGATTTTTTTTTGGCGTTTGCAAGCATTTTTTAAAAATTCGCCAAAAATAGTAAATGAACCCCAATCCAAAAGTGTTCCATAGCTTTTTAGTATAGAAAGGTTCAAAGAGTTTATATATGCCAGTAAAAAAATTATTGATATAAAATTTACAAAGTTATTAGCTCAAGAATCATAAAGTGTTCAGTTACGAAAAATAAAAGTTCAACTTTAGGCCTACATAACAAGTAGTAAAAATGTTTTGTAATTTTTTTCATAAGGGTAAAAACGTTTCGCAATTTAGTTCTAAATAGAACTGTATAAAAACATTTATCAATTTCAAATTTCTTATTTTGAAAACACCAGTTTGTATGTTCCTACTACAAGACTGCTACCAAAACTATACAAAGTTTGAAACATAAGTTAGGAATATATTCTTTGCCCAAAAATTAAATTTTATTATAACAAAGTGCAGAGAATAAATCAAAGAATTGAACTTTATATTTGTAAATTATCTTTTCATAAAAGTGTTTCTCTTAGAATCAGGCACTTAGCCAGGGAGTGGGCTTACCGGGCTGCAGCCCACCCCGAAATTTCCTGATAAAATTTTTTTTTTTTAAATTAGGACTTTAAAATTGCGCATTGATATAGATATATAGTACAAATAACTTACAGTGTAGTGTAATTTTGAAATATGACAGTATTTACAAAAGTGTAACGTCTTCAAACTTACAATAATAAATCTGAAATGTTATCATATTGTTCGTAAGAACGTATTGGACTGCTAGAGAGAGAATTGCAATGAGCAGAGCAGTAAAAACATCGCCTTGTAGTGTAATGGGTGATAAAAGACTCAGTGCCATAGCCATAGTTACTTCCGATTTTAAAGTCTTTATTATTGATGTTCCTGGAATACCGCCGGAACTCAAAACGCATTAGCCGAAACTAAATAGTTTCGCAACTGTCCTTGTCGGATGCGCAGTTAAAACATTTAGTTTCACATTTGTAGTTGCGCAACACAGATTTGTCGTATAAACTTTCCTTAAGAGTAAGTCTAATACCAATGGGGTTTACAAAATTTTAACTATATTAGTTTCCCCAAATAGAAAACGAGAAAGGTTTTAGAGCAACAGTTTCCGTATTATCTTAAAAACTTTTTTTTAAACTGTGTTGACATCCTTAAATAAAGTCCTTTCAAACGATACCATATACAACAGTTGAATCAAATATTTTATTTTGTAGTGGGGAGGCAGATGGCAAAAATTACAAATTTGGCTCACCCTGAAACCTAACCAGCAACCACCATGCTAGATTTTATAAAACAGTAGTAGAGATGATATTTTGACCGGTGGTCACTCTGTGTGAGTGGGACCATCTTTTCTGGATGCCATTTTGGAGAATATTTGATTGTTCATACTTTCAAAACCACTCAACCTAAAAACTTGATCTTGGTGTCAAATAATATGTTTTTGGGGTCAAGGAATTCAAAAAAATTATTGACTAATTCATACATATAACCTATCACCCATTTGTCAAAATGGGGACCAATATATGGCATCAAATGAACATTTATTTAATTAATTTTTAACTATTACAATCTTCCTTTATTAAACAAAGATAATGCTATTTTTTCTTACTCAAACATAAACCCTAACTAAACCAGATATTTTTATTCTTTCACTTAAACATGAAAACCACAATTAATTTTATTAATAAGTATGTGTTCTTTTACTCAAACATTAAAACCACAGTTAAAATGTCCTTTGTGCGTTACCTAACTTCCATGTGTGTTAGAATATAAATTCAAGAGTTACAATGTTTCATCCTCATCATCCTGGTTTGAATATATGCTGTTATTATTATTATGCCTTTATTAGGGCTAGATTATGGAGACTCCTCTCTTCCATCTAACCCATTACATAAATACATTACTTTATAAAATATTAAAAATTACGATATTATAATATAACTAAATCACAAACCAATTTACAAAAAAAAACACAAAATAATAGCAACTAATTAAAAAAAATAATAAATTTAAAATGTTCTCAATAAAAATTACTTTAAAAAAATTTACATATTATATACTCTTTCTTACAAACATTCATGCACCCCTTCATACAATTCTCCAGTCTTAACCTCCAGTGCTTTCTTTTTCCACACAAATGCTTGGCAATGTGCTCGTTGGATGTGTAGCTTCAATGAAGTATATATGTAGGAGGAAGCATTTCTAATATTTTTTTCCCAAACTGAAATTCCCGAAGTTTATTGATTGATTTTGAAGTTTCTGAATTATTTAGAGAGCGCGAGTAAATGCTTATAAAAAATATTCAGCTGATTTGATTATCCGATAATGTTCCAACATTGTTTAAAAAGGGCGATAAAGATGATAATAACAATTTGAGACCTATTTCTTTACTGCCAGTATTCAGTAAATTTTTTGAAAAACTTTTCTTAAAGCAACTACTTGAATTTTTAAACAAATGTAATACCCTTTATAGTGGCCAGTATGGCTTTCAAAAAGGTAAATCGACAATAGATGCTATAGTCGAGTTAATGG
Organism: Philaenus spumarius; assembly: GCA_018207615.1. Lineage (NCBI taxonomy): Eukaryota > Metazoa > Arthropoda > Insecta > Hemiptera > Aphrophoridae > Philaenus > Philaenus spumarius. The sequence continues at coordinate 6,656 of JAGFPH010007084.1, read as the reverse complement.
ACTTTTTAGTGGAGGGTCTTGAGAGGAAAGATAAAGTAATGAGTATTTTTCTAGACCTTTCCAAAGCATTTGATTATGTCGATTTCAGTTTATTGCTTAATAAATATGAAAGGCTTGGTATTAGAGGTATACCACTAATGTGGTTAAACTCATTTATTAATAACAGAACACAACGTGTTAATGTTGCAGGAAGGCTGTCTAATCAGACCAAACTGAGATATGGTGTCCCTTAAGGATCAGTTCTCCATCCGGTGTTGTTTTTAATTTACATTAATGATTTGGCATCATTTATACATGTGGATAGATTCAGTTTGCCGATGACACAACTTTGAGCATGAAAGCAAACTCAGTTGAAAATTTGGAACTTAAGGCTTTTTTACAAGTCAATGCAACAGGTCAATACTTTGAAGAGAATAATTTGGCAGTAAATCCAGCCAAGACAAAGTATATGTATTTTAACAGTGCACTTTGAGTCCACAGGCGTTTTCGTACAGCTTGGGGACTTGGAGATCCTACTAGTCGCAGCCTATGTCTTACCTACTCGACTTCTTCAGGATAACTTTCCGTCCGATCTGGACACTCTATTTCAATGTGCCGAACATGTCTTTGTTGCAGGTGATTTCAACGCCAAGCACAACTCTTGGTCACGGAGGACCAACACCAGGGGTAAGGTTCTTCGACGTTTCATTGATTCTCAGCCTAGTGCTGAGGTCTTGTCACCTGAGGAGCCTACTCATTACCCGGCCCATGGGCTTGCTGATGTGCTTGATATAGTTTTAACAAAAAAATGTTCCTTTTCCCATAGTCGTTCGTGCCACCCAGTATCTCCCGTTCGTCAGATCACTGTCCGCTTCTGGTTAATGTCGCTGCCGGACCTACTTCGAGCTTACCGCCCAACACTGTACGTGTCAGGGTCGATTGGGACCATTTCAACGAATTAATTGCTGAACGCCTAACGCATCCTGCGCCCCCAAAATCCGTGGAGGAATTGGACGAGCAGGTCAGCTCGTTACACAACCTTCTAACACTTTCTGTTTCTGACGCTTCCATCGCCGCTTCCCTTGAGTCGTCGCGGGAAACCCTTCCCGTAAGATTACGGAAGGAAATTGCCAAGAGGCGAAGACTTCGAACCCATTGGCAGTTCACTCGTTCAACCGGCAGTAAAGAATCTCTTCAACTGGCAGAACAACCGTGTCAAAAATCTTTTAAATGATTTCAGGTCTGAGTCATGGAACTCTTATCTGCATACTCTGGAATTGCAAGACGGTAGTGCTTGGAAAGTGGCCAAGGTACTTTGTAGTGAAAAGCGCTCCAGTCGGCCTTTGCATGGGCAGCGTGGCCTAGCCTACTCTGCCCTGGAAATGGTCGAGACTTTTGCTGCCACTATGGAGGATCAGTTTCAACCAAATCACGACGTTTGCGATGAGGATCATGCAGATATGATCGAGGAGTTCATAGTCGACTACTTTGCTGAGTCACCGGAGGCTGACGACGACATCGAACCTTTCACTCTCAAGGAGGTGCGGGCCGCTGTCTCTGCTGTCAAGTCGAAGAAAGCCTCCGGGCTAGATCGTGTTGGCGGCAGGGCCTTGCTTGCTGCGCCCCCTCAGTTAGTGGAGGTCTTACTAAATGTGTTTAATTCTGTCATTAGGTTGCGCCACTTCCCTTCCCAGTTTCCACTGGGATGACAGAAAAAATCATCCTCATTCCGAAGCCGGGGAAGGACCATCTCTTTCCGCAGAATTATCGACCGATATCTCTGCTGCCGACCATCTAAAAAATATTCGAATGCCTTTTTCTTTCCAGGTTGCAGCATTATCTAGAGGACTACATCAGACCAGAGCAGTTCTTGTAAATTTGGGGGAAAAACTTTACATTTTTATTTCAAGCCTAATATTCAAAAATTGTTGAAAAATCTGTAAAGTTATCTTCTAGAAGGTTTTAAAGAAATTGGTAGTGAAGTTGTATTTCTTTTATTTTGAAGCAAAACATTAGAACGATAATAATTAACAAATTTTCAATATATAAAATACAGCACACTTTTTCAAAGTAAACAGCTGTAGAACATTTAAAATAATAAACTCTAAAGTTATTACCAGCCTTAACGGCAACATACATCACTTTAATCTTTCAATTGCCGTTTATTATTTGTTTTTATACAAATATTTACTGTTTCCATACAGTAATTTAATGTTATTATAATAAAGGTGTAGAATTAATTATAATAATGGCAGCGACAGTTTAAGTTATTTATGGATTACTAAACCATATATGTCTCAGTTGAACACTTTATCCCCCACGCTTTGTAAACCCTATCTCATAAAAGATCTACAAGAAAAGCACTTGCTACATGAAATTAACTTCTTGTTAATTCGTAGGGCTTTATTTATTTTCGTATACTCTATAAATATCATGGTTTGTATACAAATTTAAAAAGAATCATATTACAATACAGGTAAGACTAATTGATTTCAACATCTCAAAACACAATAGCAATAACTATAATATTATCTTAGATTTAGATTTGGTTTCTATAAATCCTAAATGTACGATTTAAAATATAAGATTTTCTTAAATCCTCAAATAGTACAACAATCGGTTGTAATTACCAATACCTATTGCATTGGTAATCAGAATTTGATACATTTATTTATTTCCTTCTAAATTAATCTATATTTAATTGCCAAATTTACAAAAAAAAAAAAAAGATTGTAAGGGTAACTAATGTTTACTCTTGTATAAATTGTATTATCGCATATATTATTTCTCAAGACTATTTTTTTGTCGGTACGCCATAACTTCCTTAATACAACATCAAATTACATGAATGAGGCATCATTTGAAAGCTTTCCTTAACCACTACACGGGAAAAATAGACAAACAGCTTAAAATTCATGTTTTAATAACAAAAAATGATTTAAAAAACTTTTATATTATACTCTGTATGTTTCTAATGAAAGGCGCCATCTACTAACCATCTGTTTAACTAGCATGACAGCTGTTAGTTAGATTGTTTACACTGTAAGATTGTATAGGGAAACTGTTATTTATAAACCAATGTAAATAAATAAACTTAATTAACTGAATTAAATCAACGTGTTAAATCAGGTAAATGTAGGCCTACTCCGAACTTGCGAAATATTCGCACGGGTCAGCTAGTCACATATATTATTTCTCAAGGCCATTTTTTTGTCGATACGCCATAACTTCCTTAATACGTCATCAAATTACATGAATGAGGCGGGAGGAGCTCAACCAGCCCAAAATTCAACCAGTCTAAAACTACTGAAGGTTCAATCAGCCCAAATAAATGTATTAAATAGAATGATTTGGGCTAGTTGAGCTTTGGGCCAGTTGAGCCGTTTATAGTTAGTAAACGTTCAACCAGTCTAAAATAACACACGGCTGAAGAGCGTTCGGTTCAACCAGTCTAAAAATGTAAACAAACCTTAGAAGGCCCGGTTCACAACAAGGCCAGCGCCCGGCAACGGGAACTCGCTAACATTCGTGTTGTTAAACTTCTATCAGTAATGCAATATTAACAGTGTATTTTATTCATTTGATTTTTTATAATTTAGGTAAGACATTCTAATAGTAAAAAAACTACTTTGTTTTACTTCTTTCCCTGACTGTTTTATTCTAAAGTAATATATTATTTAGTCCCTACATTTTATTGTATAATAAATTTAATTCATTTATTCAATTTAATTCATAATCCCTACAATTCAGTTAATAATAATTATTATTATTACTTTATATGTTACACAACGAATGCATTCTATTTGTTTAATTTCACAATATAGTTCATTGGTTAGGGTTTGCTCTTTTTCTTAAAAGAGTAATTACAGTATACAATTTTATTATATTAGATATACTTAAAAGTGCGTGTTTATTTTAAAATTCAGCAAAAGAAATAACATTGAATTTTATTCTTGATATAGGCCTACATTCGGTTTGAAGTGGTATGTAGGCCTAACTCAAATAAATTGGTATATTTCATTACAAGTAAATAATAAAATGAAGTCGGCTTAAAAAAATAAGCCTTATATTTTACAGGCTATATTTTAGTACAGTAAAATCAGACATTTGAGATGTGAACCTGGTGTAGGTTAACATATTTTGATGGTTTTTGTTTTCTCGACGAGTAGGCCTAGATAAGTTTAAAAAAAAATTGTGCTCTGCCTCCCTGAATTTGTTAAACAAAATCCGTGTTTAGAAAAAATGGTTATTGTAACAAATATTTTAAAATAAATTATGTTAAGAACTAATAAGAACATTGTATTTTAAGTGTAAAATGTTATTTTCAGTTAACTTACCGGTACTTGGTTAAAAATATTGTTATAATTTAGCTAACGAAGCGAAATCGATAACCGTTTGTGTTACAATAATTAGATAGGCCTATACTTAAAAGTACTTATTTATTTTTAAATTCAGCAAAATAATAACAGTAAATTTTATTCCTGGCATTTGAGATGTGAACCTGGTGTAATTTAACAAATTTTGAAGAGTTTTTTTGTTTCAACAAGTTTTTATACATATTGTGCTCTTCCTTCCTGCATTTCTTATACAGTACAATAAAACTTCGTTTAGAAAAATGGTTATTGTAACAAGCATTTTTCTTAACTTTTGACTGCGACACTTTTTAAATAAATTATGTAAGACTAGTAGGAACAATGTATTTGAAGTGCAAAATGTTACTTTTAGATAATAAAACTATTTTAATAAAATAACGTTAAAGCACGCAAAAACGTTATACACCAATAAATTCAAATTGGTCTTAACCTGGACCAAATGAATGTTAGTACAGTAGGCCTATAGCCTACTTGTTACGGAACTTAATATTAGGTTAGTGCTCCACGCTAGAGAATATCTGACTGTTAAATACAGTATCTGAGACTGTGATTGTCACAAACGGTGACAATTAGTTCGGTCGATTTAAATATGCACTTAAGTTGAAGTGTATTAGTGTAAGATGCATTACATAATAATATTAGGCCTGCCTATTCAACTACTCCGAGGGGTTTTGTTATCCCAACAGTAAATTATTCTTATGAAACTCTTTTTCACCAAACTAATTTTACATCACACTTTATTACAGTAATGCATAACTCTTTCCGATTATTAAGAGGTTATAGTATAGGCCTATAATCCAATGCTTAGCGTAACGCAGATGTTAAACACTCATTTCTTTTAATTTCAAGAAACCTGCTTAGGTGTGTCTACTAATAAATAAATATACCTAATTATAATGCAGATAATGCTAAACTGTCAATTACTCTTATTTAGGATTGAGAAGTGTTACAGGCCTATATGCCAATGCTTAATAAAATACATACTGCGACGTTAGTCATTCATAAATGTGAAAAACCTACTCACATTTTCAATCGATAATTACCTATCCTATACTAATATTATGAAGAGGTAAAGTTGTTTTTTTGTTTGTATGTATGGGGTAATCTCTGGCACTACTGAACCGATTGAAAAAATAGCGTTAGGCTACTAATTAAAAGCTACACTATCCCTGCGTAACATACATAGGCTATAATTCATTTCGATAAAAACCTTTTTTTATTTAAATATTTGTATTTAGTCGGAAAAATTTCTTAGGTTTGGCCTAGAATTAATGATAAACCAACACATGTATTTACATTTATTACCATAGCAACCAATTGAATAAAATAACAGATAATATAGCTGTTTGCTCCAATATTTCCATTAACAGCTGATTAAAAAATTTGAAGCAATTATTTTTGTATTTTTCTAGCTTTACACTTATAAAAATAGTAGTTATACTGACATTTTATCCAGATTTAGGATTGGATTATATTTTACAACTATTCCAATGCCTGTTGGACAGAAGGTATAACTAATGGTTTTGCATAACATTGGAATAAAGGCCTATAATCCATTTTAATTTACAATACTAGATCTGGGTATAACAATTTAGAGCAGAAGATAAATTGGTACGGTATTTGCACAGTTTTTGATTATGGGCCTTATAATTAGGATTTAAAATGGATGTGTGCATACAAAATATTTAATTTAGCCTACGTAGGTAAAGGTATTTATGGAAAAACTAGCAAATTTTGTGAAGTTGTCCTTTATAGATTTATCAATAGCCTGAATATAAGAGTATCTAATGCCATCGTTGGGGATATTTACTGAGGTTGCTACGTTTTTACAAACAAAGCATGAATGGGAAGTTAGCTCTGGTAACGACAGGATGTTACAAAGTGATTCTACAAAACGATTGAACT
>JAGFPH010007083.1:54199-68818 GCA_018207615.1 Philaenus spumarius | reverse complement strand
GGGTATAGAATATTTTTTTGGAATACAGTGCTTGAAAACGTCTTTTTAGACTATTTCACGATCACCCATTTTGAATAGGAATTAAGGATCATATGCTTCACCCAAAAATAAAGTTTTATTATAACAAATTGCAGAGAATAAACCATAGAATTGAACTGTATACCGTACTTGAAAATTTTAAATAGATTTATTCTAAATTACAACTATTAAACATAATTCTCACAAATGTATAGTAGGTAGTTCCAGCCAGACAGGAAAAGATAACGGCTAACGCGCCTAGGGCGTTGAAAATGTACATATTTCACGGAAATATACGAATAGTTAGGAACACTAAACCAGGTTTTCCTTATATTAAGGGTCGGCTATAGCTGTCGGCCATGTTGGCTGACACTCCATAACACCAATGTTAAATTAAAATCCAATTTTTCCTTTATTTTTGATCGGATAATTATGAACGATATGTCATGGCCAAAATGCATCCAAATGGCTTTTTCAAAACTAAGAGAAACATTTGTTTTTAATATTTATTATCAATTTAAAATATTGATTTTGAATATTTGTTACGTTGTCACTATTAATTATATCGAAAAATTACCAAGCCATTCGGATGAAGAATTTAGTCCACAAGAGTTTGGTATTTTTTTTAACGCTTTTTGAACAATTGCGGGTTTTATATGGATTTAGGCTGAGCTATGTCCTTGTAACCTACCGTCGCTATAGGGTGATTTTTAATATTTTTTTACGTTGTCGCTATTAATTATAGCGAAAAATTACCAAGCCATTCGGATGAAGAATTTAGTCCACAAGAGTTTGGTATTTTTTTAACGCTTTTTGAACAATTGCGGGTTTTATATGGATTTAGGCTGAGCAATGTCCGCGTAACCTACCGCCGCTATAGGGTGAAGCGCTGGAGTCGCAGGTTGCTTTCTGTTTTACTAGAGCCGACCCTTAAACGAAAAAATAGAACTTGAACTTCAAATCGATATAAAAATTATTATACGAATACTGCATATAGATTTGCAATAGATACATCGATTGCAAAATGTGCTTTCTCATTTTTTGAAAACTGTCCAATGGCAAGGGTTTACAGATAAATTCATATCTAAGAAACTATAAGAGTGACGAATGATTACTCTTCTTCTTGGTGATTTCTTTTTGAAGATCGTGGTAGAAAGTTAAAATCTTGACAAATCCTATGGTGTGCTTATCTTCTTCTCAAAACAAGTCTGTCTAACAATTATATGCCTTTAAAAAGCGACGAGTTTGAGTCATTTCCTTCGGCATCAATATTGATTTAGGCAACTACAATTTTACAAGGATGATTACATATGCAAATATACTTTCTAGAAGAAATTTGAAAATACAAAAATTGAAGTTTAAAACCTTTTCTTTCCAATGGTTTTTGTTTTATTGAGATTTGATAATATTTAGTGGGTGAAATATTCGATACAAGTTGTGTTGTCTGAGACTATTCAATTGAGCAGTCTGCCACTTAGACGATTAAGCAAAAGTATAATAACCCAAAGAGGGGGTAGCAGACCCCCCTCCCCTGGATCCACCAATGTGTCGGATCGGCCACGGTCCCGGCTGGTCCGACTTTAACGAGGTTGGGAGGATGTACCATTGACTATATAAGTACTAGTACTCATGCTAATATAGTCAATGGTTGTACCGTGTATGTTAACAAACTGTGACAACTATACTGTGTTTAACACCAAGCTCTGTTCTAGCGTATTCATTCTAACATAGGTAGCGCCCAACGAACTATACTACTACAGAGACTTCAAGTAGATACAGTGCGGCCATATGAATGAGGCCGCCATGTTTATCCTAAAAGTAATGTCATCTGCTCAGAAGTATAATGACACTTTACCTGAAGTAAACCGTTCTGGCCAACTTTTGTTTCCACACAATGATTAGAATTGGCATATAAATCCTAAAAAATATTAATTATAACATGAGTGCAAATTTTTTTTTATTTATTTTTGTGGTGGCGTATTGGTTTCACGCGGCCATTAGTAGACCATAACACAAGTTATGGCCGCGTGAGACCAATGTGTCACTACGACACGTTGCCGGGAGACGTATAATGCTGACGACAAAACACGCCGATGAAAATGGTAGAAGTTGATATAAAACAGAAATTTATCGACACTTAAAAAAATGCAAATTACTCTTTTCCAGGAAAAAATAGTGGAAGAACTTTCAGGAATAAATATGACTGCTCTTCCTCCTTCCAAGACGTCAGCTCTAAACCAAACTCACCGCATCCACGATGTCGGCAGACAAGGAAGACGGAGGTGTCACAAGTGCTTTGATAATCTCCTTATCAAATTTAACATCATTAGTCACAGTTTTGTGCCTCTTATTATTTTTTTTTTTTTTTTTTTGTCAAATAAATAATTTCATATTTGAAAATTTGTTGAGCATTTAATGTTTCATATGGCCGCGTGAGACCACTTTGGATTCACAATCAACAGGCCAATCACAGTTTCCTAGCGTACTAGCCATACTCTTTCAAACAACATGTGTTTTAATGGGATCTGTGAGTCCAGAATGATTTCACGCTGCCTAAAGTGCAAGAGTAGCACGTGGTGCCAAAGTGGATTCACGCGGCCGCGTTGAGTCCACTATGGTCTCATGTGGCACTCAAAGTGTTAAGGGGCCTACATTTATATAACTGCACAGTTTATCCCGTGTGACGTCATGACTGCGCGATAAACTAAGTAAACTGCGCAGTTCTGGCAGATTTTTACGCAGACTTTTGGTCTGCACGAGAGACTCTACTTTGCACCGATAAACTGCGCAGTTAGCACAGTTTAACGAACAGTTTGCACAGTTTTGTGTAGTTTTTTCTAACCACGCGCGTCAGCTCTTACTATATTATTTAAGTAGACCAAACAACACACAGTTCACACAGTTTTCAAAGAACTGTGCAGTTTTATTTGCACAGAAAAACTGCGTAGTTAAACTGATCGTGGGTGGACCTTAAATAATAGTCTTGGATCTCTTTAAAATTACTGTATAATAGAAATTACCTTCTTGTTTTTGTTTTTAGCGAATTTCCATAGGAAAATTAAGCTATTGCAGTGGTCCTTATGGTAAGACCCAAGGTCGGGGGGAGTAGCAAATGAGCACCGATCATGGTCCCCAGAACACGTTTTGGGGTGTAATTAAAAATCACATTTATATATGTATATATGTGTTCGCACTCTAGCGGCCGCATTTTAAGTCCGATTTGGTTCAAATTTGGTACACATGTTGGTTGTCTATTCGCTCGGACGAGTTCGTTAGCCAAAAATCCTAGGTTTTGTAGTTCCCTATTAATTAATTTGTTTAGATAATAATATTTAAATTTTTCATAATTTCCTTGAAACCAATTGTTTTAGTTAAACTTTTTCGTTTCTCTGGCTCGCCCGTCTCCCACCAGTTTTCTGACGATCTCTGACGTGCTCTCTCAATCTGAACTCAGTTTCCCATTGTACTTTTTGATTTCCTTATAACTTTTCACTGCGTCATCCAATTTTCTTTCGAGTGACATTTTCTTGACACAAGCTTTCGCTACGAACTCGAACGGTTGTCGTCCGACATCTGGTTCGCGGGCACGGCACATTTCCCGTTCCGACGGGGTTTGCCACAGATAAGTCCTTTGTTTAACACTTTTTGCAACTTCGTGTTTTCACACCTTGTCGTATTCTCTGATTCTTTACACTAGCCGCAGTTTTTCGTCGCTCGGTCATTTTCTGGTAAGCCAAAAAATCCAACAATCGGAAGCAAGTTTTTTGACAGGAAGTAACTATTTTTTAAGATTTTTCCTACGAGAATGATTTCGTTTTTGAGTTTTTCCTACAAATATAAATGTAGGATGTTATTCTGCACAATTTGTTTTTTTACGCGACCTTATAGCTCGCTTGGTTCCCCCAAAATCGATCAAAACGTAAAATACCATAGAAGTACCCTGTTCAAAGCCATGTGGTGGATTCTACCCTGGGATTGGCGTGCGAAGCACGCAATGCATTGTGTATTGAAGACACTCCCAATACGGTGGTTGGTGTGGGAATCACGCAATGCTTTGTGTATTGAAGACACTCCCAATACAGTGTTTGGCGTGCGAAGACGCAATGTTTTGTGTATTGAAGATACTCCCAATATGCGGAATGGCGTGCGAAGCACGCATGCTTTGTGTATTGAAGATACTCCCAATATGCGGAATGGCATGCGAAGCACGCAATGCTTTGTGTGTTGAAGATACTCCCAATATGCGGAATGGCGTGCGAAGCACGCATGCTTTGTGTGTTGAAGATACTCCCAATATGTGGAATGGCGTGCGAAGCACGCATGCTTTGTGTGTTGGAGATATTCCCAATATGCGGAATGGCGTGCGAAGCACGCATGCTTTGTGTGTTGAAGATACTCCCAATATGCGGAATGGCGTGCGAAGCACGCATGCTTTGGTTGTTGAAGTTACTCCCAATATGAGGAATGGAGTGCGAACAATTTTGCACCTACTCAGCACAGTCGTGAGTAAACCTATTTCCCAAATTGTTGGTTGAAACCTTAAAACATAGGCCTATAAACTTAATTTTGGAAATTTGCTCAACTCACGTCAGCGGTTCAGCTGCGTGGTCGAATTATTTTATAAATTAAAAATATGCGATTTAATATTTACAGTTTGATATTTATATTAAATAATAAAAATTATGTTTCTTCTTAAAAAGTGTATTCTGTTATTTCGTGCAAAAAGATATAACAAATAGAATATAATCAGATAAGAATTTAGGTTTAACTTGGCTGCCGGACAATAGGAAATAAGACCTCACTTGGCCGCACTGTGTCTATCTAAACTCGCGGTCATGAAATTAGGCGGGTGAGAGAAATGGCGGTGTTGCCAATTCATGCTGTAGTTATTTCTACAACTTACCCGTTATGTAAGATTTTGAAGCGTAAGGTGTGTGCTTTCTCTCGTGCTTGTGTATCTGACTACAGAGCATTGTGAAATAAAATTACACCACTGCCTTCAGAAAATGCTACTGATTCCAATGGTATGACTTTTTTGTTTTTCAAACGGCAGCAAATAATTAACAAAAGAACAAAAACCTAAATGGTAATTTAATTCAAAACCGCCGTGTATTGAATTTTTCACCAAGCGAGAATTTTTTTGTTTTTTTCGTCAGCAAGATTTCGTCTGCTGCGAAGTTGTAGAAAATCGTAAGAATAAAATGTTTTGTTCGAAACTTTTTTTTATGAGATTCTTAGTTAAGTTGTAAAATGCATAACTGTACGAATCAAGAACAAAGACATGCGGGCGCTCGGCGAGAACAGTAGCTCGTAGCCTTGCGCAATGTTGAAAGTTGCTATTTTATAATCAAGAGTAAAAAACAAATAATTTTAATGTTCATAGAGAACATTTGCATTTCCTTTACATATTATATGATGATAATACCACGATTTTTTTCGTTTAAGCCTTAATTCCGCTAATATTTTTCTTATCGTAATACAATTAATTCCAACAATGCTTTTACTTTCTCACTATACTATAGTATAGAGAAAGTATATAGTGATCGCAAAAAAAAATCGATGTTGAGATTTTTGTGGAAATATCCGTTTTGGGACCCCCTGAGTCCAAAAAAGTGGTTTTTACAAAATGTCTGTCTGTATGTCTGTATGTCTGTATGTATGTCTGTATGTATGTATGTCTGTATGTCTGTATGTATACAAAGCTAGAGAGAAAACTATTCGATCGATTTCAACCAAATTTGCACCAGACATGTCCAGTACGCCTGTATAGATGCACGAAAAAGGGTTTTGAACAATTTTGAAAAACAACCCCCTTTTTGGCCAAAAAACCCTAAAAAAATCAGTTATTATTTTTTTATAAAAAAACGGCTCTAACGATTTTGATAAAATTTGGCTTATTTGTAGCCTTTAATGTGCCCTACCATATAAAAAAACCCGCATCTTTCTAAAAATTCTCGTTTAGCTAATAATAATAATAATAACTGATTTTGGGGGGTTTTTTGGCCATAAAGGGGGTTGTTTTTCAAAATTTTTCAAAACCTTTTTACGTGCATCTATAAAGACCTAATTGACGTGTTTGGTGCAAATTTGTTCGAAATCGATCGAATAGTTTTCTCTCTAGCTAATAATAATAATATTTATTAGTTAATCGCCTACTTTAATAAAAGTATACAAAGCTAGAAAGAAAACTATTTGATCGATTTCAACCAAATTTGCACCAGACATGTCCAGTACGCCTGTATAGATGCACGAAAAAGGGTTTTGAACAATTTTGAAAAACAACCCCCTTTTTGGCCAAAAAACCCCCCAAAAAATCAGTTATTATTTTTTTATAAAAAAACGGCTCTAACGATTTTGATAAAATTTGGCTTATTTGTAGCCTTTAATGTGCCCTACCATATGCAAAAACCCGCATCTTTCTAAAAATTCTCGTTTAGCTAATAATAATAACTGATTTTTAGGGGTTTTTTGGCCATAAAGGGGGTTGTTTTAAAAAAAATTTCAAAACCATTTTACGTGCATCTATGAAGACCTAATTGACGTGTTTGGTGCAAATTTTTTCGAAATCGATCGAATAGTTTTCTCTCTAGATAATAATAATAATAATAATATTTATTAGTTAATCTCCAACTTTAATAAAAAAACTCTCCTACACCACCCTACAAGTCACAGTGAATCTGTTTAGTAATTTAAATGTATTTGTGAGAAAGTATGTGCCAGTTCCTGGTACCGTTTATTTAATTAATGCCTAAAGCGAACTACAGCATACCATGTGGGAATAAGAAACGTAGGGTACATTGAAATAATAAATAAGTTATTAATAATTAGATTTTTGTAAGAAAGTATTTCTAAGTCATTATTAATATTTTGTTGTTCATTTATCACCACCTGGGAGACACGTGTGGCTTGAGGACACACGGACGAGAACAACTTTACTTCCCATAATAAATATCCTATATTTAAAATGTATTTACAGTATTCTATATTTACATATAATCTATATATATATAAATGAATTGCTGTTCGTTAGTCTCGCTAAAACTCGAGAACGGCTGGACCGATTCGGCTATTTTTGGTCTTAAAATGTTTGTAGTAGTTCATAGAAGGTTTATACGTAAAGAAAAGTTTGAAAAGTTTCCCGAAAAAGTTTCAAATTTGGAAGAAACTGAACAGCATTTATTGTATGAACTCAAAACCATAGCTCACAAAAAACAGCTGTTCGTATAAAAAACTTATGTTTGTTTAGATGTATTACCATAGCAACATTACTTAGCAAATTTATAATCACTTTAATACTCTTCAAAACCAACAGCTTTTTAAGGTTAGATTGAAAAACTATAAACAAACACAAATAAAAATGCTTACAGAATTATAATTCAACTCAAACATTGGTTATTAAATATATGCTTAGAGATATGCTGCTTAAAATATTGTTTATATAAAATATATCATAACTATGAAGTTTTTAATACTTTTCAAAACATATTTTCGCTACCAATAATAATAATAACAAACAAATTATTTGACACCATGCATAACCATAAACATACACGAGTTTAAACATATTTTATTGAAAACTAAACAAACCATCTGAATTAAACTAAATGCCATTAAAATATCACATTCGTAGCTTTATTTTGATATATACTGTATATTGTATATTTAAATACTAAACAATATTATATCTTATACTAATTAGGCCTATACATTTAAAATTACAAACTCTATTTGAACCAGTTTGTTACATCCTAAATTAACGCGGATGTTACAAAGTGATTCAAATATCTTTTCTACGACGCCCAGCTAATTTAAACCCTCGCTAAGAAGGGGTTAAAAGAAATTCGAAATTTTAGGGTGGTTTGGGAAGGGGGGTCAAAGTTACTAAAAATCCCTATAAGAACGAATTGGAATGAAATTTGGTACGTAGCTTCCTCTAAGGCCGTAGGTGCTCGCAACATTGTCAATGAAATTAAGTGAAAGTCAAACTTAGTAAAAACTATAAATTAAAACGATATATTTAAAGCTTTTTCATGTTAGATAGTAGTTTACAGGAATACAATTTTCAGTGCTTTCCTAAATAGCGTAGACTTTTTCCATGACCGTAGTAGGATACGCACAGGTATTCAACGAACACTTAAAAAGAATTACAATTACGTCAAAAAGACTGAAAATACCAACAACCACGGGCAACGCCGTACGGGTCAGCTAGTTTACAATAATTACAAGCGATTCTGTTTGCATACAGTACAGTAAGAAAAAGTTATAGGAAAACGAGTGTCTTTTGGCGAGTAACTTTGCGTTATTTATTACTGTTTCTTTCTTCGAGTTTATTAATAACTAGCAACAAAAAAAGTAAAAGAACTCATGTTTCTCAACATGAATATTAAAACTAGTTTATATTATTATTAAATTTTAACGCAAAAAATATTTTTAGTTTTTTCAGTGTAAAAATATTTTGTTTCTTAGGCGCTTTTACTTGGCAACAGTGCATGGGTAATGTTGCCAGTTCGTGCGTGGAGGTAGGCGATTCTGGACCTTCCGGCGCTTGACTAGTTCCATATCTGGCAACACCGCCATTTCTCTCACCCGCCTAATTTCATTGCCGCGAGTATAGCCACTGTGACTGTACGGATTTGAAAAGTTATGTCGGTGAAGACTGGAGGAACCTAAACGAGTTGTTTTTCTACAAGGAAGTCTTGAATAACCCCCCTCCCCCTCCCCAAACTGTTAATTTTCTGAACTTTTGTGTGAAAATAATGTGTAGGCCTATCGTTTATTAATAAACGCAAATATAGGCTACTTGACAACCGAAACTTTCAAATTACTCTCCCCTTACCTGTTTTTATTCCAAAACCAATCCAAACCACAGATCCCGGCGCGAATGCTGGCACTTGGACTATGGGCTACTAACCATACTAAAAAACATCAGTATTCCCGGCGCGGGTAGATAAACCAATTCCATGTTCCAATTTTATGCGATTATCTCTAGAAAAACGAACATAAATAATGTAATTAAATTAAAAATTACTTTTGTAACCCTTTCAAGGGTGAGGTGACACCACCAGTTCATCGAAAGAATGAATCACATTCACATTAGAAAGCGGCGTGGGAAAATGTTTTTTTTTTCTCCACTTACGACCTTTCCCCACACCCCTCGATCATCACTCCAGGGCAATTTCAAGTGCCAGCATTAGCACCGATATCTGTACTTATGATATCCTTTGTTAGGAGCAGCCACCCGGGACTGCCGGCATGCACCTGCTATTCCAAAAGATTCTGTGTCGCACTATAATTTGCAATCAATTGATACATTAGGCCTACATTAGACGAATAAAAAACAATTTGAATCACAGTTCTACGACATACCGTTACTGACATAACAGCACCCGTGGTGTGATGGTGAAAGTTAAGTGACAACTCTTATTTCGGTAACGGTACGACTTAGAACTGTGATTTAAATGGTTTTTTATTCGTCTAAGTAAGACGAAAAAATGAGCGATCATTCGATAATGTAGGCCTAATTGATTGCACATTATAGTGTAACACAGAATTTCTTGGAATAGCAGGCGGATGCCGGCAGTCCCGGGTAGCCGCTAATAACAAATTCATTGTTTGTCAACAGGTGATTAGGACGGTCCGTTCTACCTGAATTCATCTCTACGTTTTGAGGCAACTATAAGGTTGGCAGAACCTACTATATATATTTCGTACACATAGGCAGCTATTCAGCGCCTTCTTGAGTATACCAATTTCCCAAATTGGTTGAAATCCTAAAACATATATATTTAATTATGGAAATTCGCTCAATTTACGTCAGCGGTTCATCTGCATGGTCAAATTATTATAGAGTTATAGTTGCTGTGAAATGAGTTCTTTGATTTTACGTTTTGTTTGAATACTTGGAAATTCAGAGAATCTTTGTTATGAAAATTGTTGTACAACCTAAAGTTAGCTCTTTTGAGAATATTTTTTATGGTTTTACTAGCTAATGATTGGTATTTTAAGGACTAATAGTGTTGACCATGTGTATAATCATTTCATAATTGTAGAAAAAACCTATTAAAAGTGTAAGAAAAAACTTTGATTTATTTGTGTTTATAGATCAAAATTTTAATAAATTACTCGATATATTAGGTATTTTAAGTATGGAGCTTATCTAACTTTAATATGTTTGGAAATTAATTGTAATCGTTATCGCTCGGCAGAAGTGGTTGTTTACTTATCTGATCGTTTATCTATTGAGATCGTTGAGTAGGCCATCCTTTTTCTGCCGATATCATGCAGTTTAAAGTAAATACAGGTACAAATTTAACTATCGAAATTATTGCCTTTTACAGATTACAAGCAGTGGCGCACCGACGGAGGTGGACGAACGGGTCCTGCCTCCCCCCCCCCCCAGAAGGTCTTTCTAGTAATGTGGATTGTATTTTAAACTAATCGATCGTTGAATACTTAGTCGATATTCAATTAAAAATTACATTATTTATGATTAATTTCGTGATGTGATCACGAAAAAATTATAGTTCTTTTTTTAAATACATATGATAATTACCCTACGCAATCATGATTTTCTTACAGATATGTTTGAGTCTCGGCGGTCTGGTTCATGAGTTGACGGTATGCGAGCACTGATTAGCGCCGCGTTGATAATGCTGAAAACCGGGCTCCCCCCCCCCCTCCCCAAGTTATACGTGATGTTGAAAGCGCGACGTTGGTAACGCGGGTCCCGTGTTATACACAGCGTTTTGGAAGCTTTGTCAATGTCGCCTCCTTCACTTCCAAAATGGAAACCATTCAGTCATTCTGTCTAGGTGTTTTACAAATAATAGAAACATTGTCTATCAGGAGAGCTAGACGGTGGGGTACACACCCAGTGCTTTCAAATCGTGTATCAAGCTTCAGCTATACTTACATTAGCTGAGCTTAGTCGAGCCGACCCGGTCCGTCACGGAAATCCGTAGCAGTGGATAAATCTAACAGACCCGTACCATTCCGTCATGTGTCAGAAGGATACGCGCGCATTCCACCTCACCACAACTACCACGAATTGCAAAAATTATCATGGACGAACAGTGGAAGAGATCGAACGTTCTTTCTGGTTTTGACCTGTAGCTATATTTATACATTATTTTACGTTGAAAGAAAGTCAAAACTAGAGCTTTTATTTAAAATAAAGTGAGTGAAACCAGCGTGGAGCGGAGCCGAATCGACCCCATCCGGTATCAACTATCGGAGCGTGGAAAAAATCGACTCCGTCCGTATCGACTCGGCTCGCTCGTGTACATTTTGAAATACACAATAATCACTTTGAAATAAAAAATAACTACTTTCTAGTAGTTATTCTACTGTGGCCTCTCTGGTAGCTGCGCTCCATATAACTTTGTTCGGCGTTGATAGCGCCCGCGTCAATCCGCGTTGGCAACGCTCAACGCCCAGTTAAATTAAATTCGCTAGCGTTGATAGCGCTCGTATAACGTAACGTAGCCCTAAAAGGCAGCGCGCTGGGGGTGCTGGCTAGACCGTCGCTCAAGGTCAGTGCGGGGTGATCTTGCGGAAAGAATGTTTATATTGCACTATTGTCTGACTCAAGCCCATCACCAAAAAATAAAGTCAATATCTATCTATCGCCATTCACTTAAAAAAAAAAATACATAATGTTTCAGACTTTGTGATAGGTTAAAGAATTTTCATCCGTTTAGGATTTGTTTAGGATAGGTTCTGACCTGAGCTTAGTCCCCCCCCCCCCAAGCAAAATCCTCGGTGCGCCACTGATTACAAGAATACAGTGCACAGTTTATTCTCGAATTTGATACGTTTTACAATCAGTAAACAATCCTAATGTAGTAATAAGTGGGGATATGAATATAGAGTCATTAAAAAGCTCGAGATTTTTGGATAGCCTAATGTTTTAATTAAAATGGCGAGCCATGGGTTAATGTGGATAATTACCAATCCAACTAGAGTTACTAAAGAATGCAGTACTTGCATTGATCATATTTTGTTTAGACGTAGATTGGTTTGAGTGTAGAGTATGAAAATTGGGCGATTGCCTGATTGAGAGTGGAGTGACTGATCATATAGGATGGCTGTAATGTGTAAAAAAAATGATAATTGTAATAAAGAACGAGTGATTCTGCCCAACAGATGAAAGTTATAGATTATGGTTCATTATTTGAATATATTAAAATGGTTAAGTGGGATGCTGTATTTATGGCTCAAAGTGTTTCTATTGCGTATGAAAATTTTTCCAATGTTTTAGAATCTTGCTTTTCTAAATTTATTCATACAGAGGGACAAATGTCAATACAAAGTCAAAAGGAAAGTTAAAACCATGGATAAATAGTAAACTCGTTAAATGAATTAATAAATAAAAAGTACTCCTTATATTCTTATATAGACAAATTCTAAAGTATCCGTATAACACTGTGCCTGTAAGTATGTTCCTATAATGCCTTCACAAAGAAATTAATTAATGAAATTAGGGTGACTGAGGAGGGTTATTATAGGTGTCTATTTGAGAATAGTATTGGTGATCCAAAGCAGCAATGAAAGCTTATTAAACAGATTTTTGGAGATGAGAAGAAGAATACAGACCAGGTTGAGTAGACAATTTAGACAGACCAATAGTGGATCCAGAAAGAGTGGCAAATGTATTCGATGATTTATTTTACAATATAACAGTCGAACTTAGAGAAATTGTTAAGTGTGATATGATAGAAGTGGAATTGGTTTCAAGCAATTATGATAGTGTTTTTGGAAGCGAATCTTAAGTGTGTTAATTATGATAGGAGTGGAATGTTTTCAAGCAATTACGATATAGTGTTTTTGGAAGCGAATCTTTATCTAACTCTTTGTTTCTCTGTCCTACAACTGCACTAGAAATACAAAATACTATAAAATCTCTTAAAAATAGAAAGTCTCCTGGGTTCGACATTTCTAAATGTATAAATATAGGTACTTGTTTTCCTAGTTAATTACAGCTTAAGTTGAGGAGAATTCCCGGAGTTATTAAAAAAGGCAGTGGTAACACTCGGTATATAAGAAGGGTAACAAATTGAACAAATTACCGACCGATATCACTTCTAGCAATTTTACTTTCCCACTATACCATAGTATAAAGAAAGTATAGTGATCGCAAACAAAATCGATGTTGAGATTTTTGTGGAAATATCCGTTTTTTGATCCCCTGAGTCCAAAAAAGTAGTTTTTACAAAATGTCTGTCTGTATATCTGTATATATACAAAACTAGATCGAAAACTATTCGATCGATTTCAAACAAATTTGCACCAGACATGTCAAGTAAGCCTGTATAGATGCACGAAAAACGGTTTTGAAAAACAATTGAATAACAATTATCAGTTATAATTTTTTTAATAAAAAACGGCTTTAACAATTTTGATAAAATTTTGCTTATTTGTAGCCTTTAATGTAATCTACCATTTGCAAAAAACCGCATCTTTCTAAAAATTCTCGTTTAGCTAATAATAATAACTGATTTTGGGGGGTTTTTTGGCCGAAAAGGTTTTTTTTTCTAAATTGTTCAAAGCCTTTTTTCGTGCATCTATACAGGCCTAATTGACGTGTTTGATGTTCGAAATCTATCGAATAGTTTTCTCTCTAGCTAATAATAACATTTATTAGTTACCTTCGTACTTTAATACCACCTCTTCTACCCCTCCTACAATTATGAAGTCACAGTGAATCTGTTTAATAATTTAAATATGTTTGTGAGAAAGTATGTGCCAGTTCCTGGTACCGTTTATTTGCTAAAATTTTAGAAAAAATCGTAAAAGAAAGGTTAGTTTAATTTCTGGATAGTAATAGTTTTTTTTTAGTAAAAACCGATTTGGATTTAGACTTAAGTTGAGCTCCAATTTTGTGTTTCAGATCTATAGCGGTATAAATGACGGTAAATGTTGCGCTGGGATATTTGTAGACGTAGGCTTGCCATATTTTTGGTGAGTGAAACAGGGACACATTAATATGGGATGGCCTTACCGGGGGTATGGAAACTTTTTTTTTAATTAGAAACAATGTGGTGAGTTTTAAACCTTCTTTTTAAGCCTCGCAAGTGACGGGAGGGGAATCTGAAACCCTAAATTGTTAGTTCTACACACCTTTTAATAATAAAAAAGGGTTGTTTGCTACTTAAGGGGACTTGCAACGGAAATTTTTTTTTTCACAATTTTTTATTTTTTATTATTGATTATTATTTTTCAGAATGAGCTGAATAACGTAATATTTTTATTTTTTTTTTAGTTTAGTTAGAAATTGGTGAAAAAATTATTGTTTTTACCCATACACTCCGGTTTTCATGAAAAATGTTGGTTTTGAATGGCTAAACGCTCGAAAGCAGTTAATTTACTATCATACATATACATTTAATGAAGTAAAGTTTTCTCAAATTGCCTACGCTGTGTTTCTGTTTAGTGCCTGTGAAAAAAATAGTTTGACATCTTGATATCAGCTGTTTTTTGTTGTTGCTAGCCCAGGACATTACTGAGCTAACTTCTACGACTTTGATGTGCTACCGCTTTCTTCTATATCAATATTTATTTTGTTTGTTTTATTTCAAAGGACGTAACCTAATTCAGTTTTTT
>JAGFPH010007083.1:42392-54099 GCA_018207615.1 Philaenus spumarius | reverse complement strand
TGGGGAAATGTTAAAAAATAAACAAGTTTATGTTGTCAATCTAGCAACACGGCGACGGCCGCACGGGGTAGCACAACGGTAGCGAGGACGGCCAGTAATTCAAGGGTCGCGCGATCGAATCCCGCCTGGGACAATAACTTTTTTATACGATTGACGTAGGTAGAATATTATTTTTTTGTTTTGTTCTAAAAAGTAGTAAATAAAATGATTAAAAACAATATTATTTTGACTACAGTAAGTTGGGAGAAAGTTTGTGCCAGTTAACTGATACCGTTTATTTAAACAGAAAATAGCCTCTGAAAAATTAGAATTAAATGCAGAACTAAAATTATTACATAGTAAAAAAACAATATTTAATTAATTACATTTATAAAATGCATCTGTTACTTGCTAAGGGTTTTTCGAAAATTGAATTTTACCAAGTAAAAATGATTAAACCAACTGCACCCAAATTAAGATCCCTACAAAAAATCCATAATCACTAATCAATCACCACTAATTCTCCCACTTCCCATGATACTAACGAGATAAAATTTGGCATGTCTGTGTATACTTTGTGATGTAATTAGGAAACTAAATAAATTTCATTTTGATATTGTTTTTTACTAGAGAGATGAAAAACTACTTCCCATAAAACTAGAGAGATGAAATTTGCTAAAACATAACAGGTAAATTTAAATTAACGAGCGAGTCAATCGAAAACAGCCAATACATATACACGCTGAGGTAAATAATTTGAGCATGCAGAGCGCTCTCGCGAGCAATAACGAACTACCAACATTCGCGAATGAGTCAGCTGATTGTAATTATTATGAAACGAGATAAAATCACTAATAACATTTGTTAACTAATATAAACCAATGAATTAACACTACTTATATAAAGACCAAACATTCCTTAAATTAATAAATATAAATATCACTCAAAACCGTTCGATAAAATTAAATAAAAACATGTTATGCGAACAAAGGGCCGGCTTCAAATAGCCTACGTAACAAAAATTAAGTGATGAAAAAGACAGATATTTTTACTAAATCAAGATAATTAAAAGATATTGTGATATGGAAAATTCAACCATAAAATTCTGCAACTAACGATACTAGATAGGCCTAATATAAGATATTATACATTTTATAATTAACAAAAACGAAAGATCAGATCTTTTTTGATAAAAAAATCATTAGTTTATAGCAGAAAAATTTACTAATTCAATAATTCCATCAAAAATTTGTTTAATGTTATTTGTTTTAAACGAAAGGAATTGGTATATTCTAGGTTATTTTGTTGATATTAAAAATAATTATTTTATTGGTATACGAAGGCTTTTAGATAAATTTAAACCATGACATAATTTTTGATTTTATTTTTAATAATAAATTAATTTACTATAATATACAAAAGAGTTATGCCTACTATAAAAAAGTTATTGTCTATATTAATTTTATCAGCTGTGTTAATGTCATTGTATACATTAATTAATCACCTGTGTTAATTGTTATTTTATTCACACTTTTTTAATTATTGTCCTCCACTTTAACCTTCTTATTAGTGAAGTATAGATTGTATTGTAAACATACTGTAAGTTGCTACTCGCATTTATTTTGTTATATTTGTTGTTGTATTATATTCATCGTTAATTGTTAATGTTGTAAATTGTTCTTTGCGTTTCTTTTGTTATATTTATTGTTGTTTTATATCAGTCGTTAATATTGTATATGTTACAGCAAATTGGGCTCTAATTAGACCTACTGTTAAAATCTTATAAAAATTGGATCTTTTAAAAAACTATTCTAACATGAATATCGACTATATAATTATTAATAATAGACTCTTCCCCTTTCAAGTGGTTTACATGCAACCTGATGGTTCATTTCTTTTTCATGCAATCAGCTATTTGGTATATGGACGTAAGCTGCATCACTACAGTCATATTGTAAGACAGAAGATCGTTAATCATGCTTTGGTCAATTGGGAAAGGCTCCAAGTACACACTCACGACGTTACAGGCAACAATTACACCTCTCCGGATCACTATCAGCGGGAAATGCTAATGCTATCGACATATGGCTCAGCCTGTGAGTTGATTGCCGCATCTGAGCTGTTCAACTGTCAATTTAAGGTGTACCATGATGGAAGTTTATTCCATACATTTGGTGAAGGTAGACAACCAACAAAACATATCAAGTTCAGTGGTTATAATCTCAGCAGCGGTCATTTTGATGCTTATGAGGTAATCCAGACTGCTACCATTGATTCCAGATTGCTGATGACACCAGCCGTTGTCTTGGAACGGTGAACAGGCTTCAAAATGCACAATCAAAACACTACCTCACAACCCGATGAGTCTTACTTGGTTAGTAATGAACAATCCGATGATGCTTCCGAGGTGCCAGTGGAACCCAAAGCGAAACGAGCTAGACGGCGTGCACAATTTTCAAATATATCACGAATACAACAACTGCGTGAGGCTGCAGCAAAATACAGAAAGACGTTACCAGAATTGCACAGAGCTGCTGTTGCTAAATACAAGAAATTACATCCAGACGTAAACAGAGCTGCTGTTGCTAAATACACAAAACAAAATCCAGACGTAAACAGAGCTGCTGTTGCTAAATACACGCAACAAAATTCAAACGTAAACAGAGCTGCTGTTTCTAAATACACGCAACAAATCCAGACGTAAACAGAGATGCTGTTGCTAAATACACAAAACAAAATCCAGACGTAAACAGAGCTGCTGTTGCTAAATACACTCAACAAATCCAGACATAAATAGAGCTGCTGTTGCAAAATACACGCAACAAAATCCAGATGTAAACAGAGCTGCTGTTGCTAAATACACGCAACAAATCCAGACGTAAACAGAGATGCTGTTGCTAAATACACAAAACAAAATACAGACGTAAACAGAGCTGCTGTTGCTAAATACACGCAACAAATCCAGACGTAAACAGAGCTGCTGTTGCTAAATACAGGCAACAAAATCCAGACGTAAACAGAGCTACTGTTGATAAATACACGCAACAAAATCCAGACGTAAACAGAGTTGCTGTTGCTAAATACACCCAACAAAACACAGACGTAAACGGAGATCTGTTGCTAAATACACGCAACAAAATCCAGACGTAAACAGAGATGCTGTTGCTAAATACACAAAACAAAATCCAGACGTAAACAGAGCTGCTGTTGCTAAATACACGCAACAAAATCCAGACGTAAACAGAGCTGCTTTTGCTAAATACACGCAACAAAATCCAGACGTAAACAGAGCTGCTGTTGCTAAATACACGCAACAAAATCCAGACGTAAACAGAGCTACAGTTTCAAAATATGATCCAATACATGAAAAAAGTTTACAACGTAAAAAAATGTTTTGGTCCTTAAAATCTAACTCTGGATACAACTATGATCCTAATGTTTGCTACGAATCAGATACATTTTTAAAAATTGGTTCTATGGACGTTGTCTGTCATCATTGTAGGGCTTTGAAGTGGAAAAACGAATCCAAAGGGTTGTGTTGAGGTAACGGTAAAGTTAATCTTAATCAACTTGAAAAGCTGCCTGAACCTCTCCAGAGCCTAACGATCGGGGATCATCCCGACAGCAAACACTTTCTAGCTAATGTCAGGAAATACAACAGCGCTTTTCAAATGACTTCGTTTGGAGCAAAACAATTTGTTGAATGCAGCTTCAACAACCCCTCCAATACTACCCTATTAGGATTTTTTGATTTGTGTCAACATGATGATTTCGCCAAAGAACTTTTTTACTGTGAGGTCCCAGCTTACTATGTATGGAAATCCAATAGGTTTGTAAGAAGGAAGCAAGGAGTTCCCGTGCAAGGCCACCCTGATATAAAAAAAGATCATGTTTTGGGTAGGGTGTACACTGTGCACCCTAACAATGCAGAGTGCTACTACCTGAGGCGGTTACTACCTATATACATTTCGGTCTTATTTATAGTTCTAATTCTTCAAATTTGTATTTCTACACAACTCGAATTAAGCATTATTCAGTTTGGGTTTTAATCTTTCACGTTGCGAAGCACGGGTATTCAGCTAGTTGTTTATAAATCAATAATCTACTGTCATAAGTGTCATATTGGTATAAACTGTAAGGACAATCATGAAATCATGGATATTTTCAGTTTTTCTCCGTTTACCGAAAATTAGGTTTTTTGGACTTTAAAGTAAATTTTCTCAGCATCTAATAAAGATATTGATGCCAAATTGTTTGTGCTTTCTTACAACATGGTCTTCTAGTGCGCTACATGAGATTTTCAAAAATTCCTCTTAATGTGTTAAAAAAAAATGTATGAAAATTTTAACCGATAAATTACAAATTATTTTTGAAAAGATAAAAAAAATGCTTAGAAATAACATTTTACAAAAACGTCATGTAGCGTACTAGGAAAAATACGACTAAAAGATCGTTCAGAAGATGTCACAGACACTGGAATCGTTAAAAGCAGTTTAAAAGCTATGATCAAGTTATTGTATGCCTCTAACCCCAAACAAAATAAATATAACAAAATATCTTTGGGTTTCTCTAAGTTGATCTTTTTATTATTTTTCTTTGATCTTCGTAATAAAACTATGACATCTTTAATATCTTCAAAAAGTTCTTCTTCGGGGAACTTCTATACAAGTTCAAAACATTTCCTCTTTAAATTGTTCAAAACGTTTTCATGTTGGGTTTCATTACGAATGTATTCGTCAAAATTACAGAGAAAGCCAAAACTTTCATAAAGTTCCTTGATATTTGCAAACCGTTCACACAACTCAAGAATAACTTTATCCAAGATCTCTATTGTCCTCAGTTTTACTTCAACTTCCCAGGAAAGTCCAACATCATCAGTGGCTTCCCCTGGAATTTTCCACTTCATTCTTTGTCTTCGTTCCGTGGGTACTCCCCATTCCTCACACTTCTTAGTAGCTTTTGATAAAACGTCATCTGGATCGGTTTCTCTCCACGTATTAAGCTGACAAGTTATTACATGTCTTCGATTTGCAAAGTTTTCTGAGTTTGGTCAATTTTTCGAAGTACCTCAGCACAGAGAGTTACAACGTCAAATCTTTCTATTGCATTAATTAACAACGATGCACTCTGTCTGGTATCGACGGATTCAGTTGCTGTGTCTCTCAGTTTTTCTAGAGCGTGAAGCACTCCATCTAATTGAGTGATAAGGGTTTCAAAGCTTCATCTTGTATCTGAGGAGGCACCACCACCAACCACGCATCCCCTCTCCATCACCGCTCTGATTCCGCGACGGCTCGGGCGTTCTCTTCGCTCGTACACCGTGCACTTCTCCTATGTGCTCGGCGCCCACGACCTTTTTCGTAATCTCTATAAATAGTTTACAACGAAAAGTTTATTTCATTTCTAAATAATATTACTGCAGTATTTAACAAAGTAATAAAGAACATTTTACCAACCGGCTTTACATTCTATATTTTGCCCCAAAAAATTTCTTAAACTAAAAAAATATGTTTTCCAATTTTGGCGCCCTTGGCGGCCGCCCCGTTGATGCGCCACTGAATGAAGGCATTTGATAAAGTAGACCATTTAATATTGTTGTCAAGAATATTGTTAGAGAAGTGGCTTTTGAATGGTTTCGCTCATACTTGACGGATAGAATCCAACAAACTCAGGTCAATGATGTCGTTAGTGATCAAGGTACATGGAGTACTATGTGATTCCGCAGGGTTCAGCTCTGTCGGGCCCATTTGTATCGTTTGCTGATGACACCGCATCTTTTACAAGATGGATTCATTGGAACAGCTGAGAAAGTACATGGAAGATGACGTAAATGTTTTTCGATGGTGGTTTACTAAGAATTATGTGGTCAGTGGCGGATTACGAACTCAGCGGACCCTAGACACTTATAAGTTATCTCCCCCACTAAAACTTGTATGATGGATATTAAGTTAAGATCGGCTAAAATAATTAAAAAAACTGGGCAGATGAAATTTGTGTGTACATTTAAGCTATGACATTAATTGGTAATACGTCCTTTTAACCCTGTACTGTAACTGGTAATCATAACGGCGGGTTTTTTTATCGCGCTGCAAGCATTTGTTTTAAATTCACCAAATATAGTAGGTAATATATTCCAATTCAAAAGAGTTTTATATATTTTTTAGCAAAAGGTGCATGGAATTCCAATAAGCAGCAAATGATTTTTTTTTTATAAAACTTGAAACGTTATTAGCTCAGGAAGGGCAAAATGTTTAGTAAGAAAACCCAAATGTATGCCTACATTATATATAGGAAAAAATTGAAAATGTACGTAATTTAATTCTGAATAGAACTGCATAAAAACATACATCAATTTCAAAAATTTGTTTAAAAAAAGGCAGGTTTTATGTACCTACTACACGATGACTATCTACTAAAACTAAGGCCTATGCAAGCATTTGTTTTAAAATTTACAAAAAATATTAGTTATATCCCTATCCAAAAGTGTTACATTTATACCTTTTCGTACCTTTTACAAATTTTGAAACGGTTCGAATAATTCATGTATTATATGCAACTAAACAATTTTTGTATGCACAATTTTTTAAGTTATTAGCTCAGAAAGCACAAAATTATTTAGAAACGGAAGAAAAACTCCATCTACATTACAAAAAATAGTAAAACAATTTTGTAATTTATTCAAAGTAAACAAAAGTTTCGTAATTTAATTCTGAATAGAACTGTATAAAAACATATATCAATTTCCAAAATTGGTTGTTTCCAAATAATATATTAGAAAGTTTCAAGAAGCAAATAAATTAAAGTTTTATGTCAAAATTACTTTGAATACAAAATAGATAGAGCAAATGTATTACATATTCTGTACAAATACATTGAAACAGATCAATTAAAATTCATTTTTGTTATAACAAATACAATAGTTTATATTAACTCTGAAGAATATAGTTCTTAAAATAATAAAAGAATTACATAACTTAAACTGAGTGTATAAATGTATACAACGTAATTTGTTTGTATACCTCTTACAAATATTTATTTTTCCAGAACCTTTTGTTTGTGATCAAATTCTTATTAGTTTATTCTTTTATTTGTCCTTTCCATAATTAAAGTACTGTACAAAGTAGAATGAGTCAGTATTATTATAACTTAACATAATACAAAAATATGTTCTTAACACACAATAGACTACACAAATTTCATTGCATCAATCGTAGTGCATACTTTAACCACAATCATCAAAAATTAAAAACTGTCATGAATTATTGTTAAAATAAATGAGATCAAACAAATCTCAATACAAACAAAAACCTACAAATAAAGAGATAACAATTTTAAATAAATATGAAATCCCAGCTTTGTTAAAGCCAGCAGGAGGAACTCTTTTTTTAAATTAATAACTAGTTGTTAAATCTATTATCAAGAGAGCAATACAACTCAGGTACTAATAATATTTAAGCTAATAAATACAATATTTCTCTTTACTTTTTTAAAAATTGTAAAGTTTACAATGACATTTTGCTGCACATACACTATATTGGATCATTTTTTGTAGCAATAGTGTTAAATGTAAACATTGTTTCTGGAAGTCATTTCTTAAATATTGTATAAAATGATTTAATCCCTACTTTTACTAGTACTTTTTTAAGGCAGAAAATATCTTAACTTTAGAAACATAAAAACATATATATTCCCAAGGTATGAACATGGTAAATTTGTTTAGAAATAACACTAAACATATGAGATTATCCTATTATGCAGCGATGCTTAAGTTGAAGATACGTTATAATCTTATACTCGTAAATTAAAATGTGTTAGCCTGGTAGTTCACTATACCATCATGGGAGCAACTAATATACAGTAATCTATTACACAAAATGTATACACTTATGTTTTTAGTAATTGATTTTCTCTTAGTTTGATAGATTTTTCAATTTTAATCAACTTTATTCGATAATAAATCAAATCAAAAATCACTGTGCCTAGAACATAGACGTAAACAAATCAAGCCTCTTTATTTAAAACTTCATTGTGTACTTGTGTTTACACCGTATCCAAGATATGCTTGTTTTAACTCTGGCAATATTGGCAACCATGTTTGGACAATTATCACCTCCTTTGCTGATTTAAATGCTTACATTAGGTTTGTTTTTTATTGCATCAGGTCATAAATTAAGGTAATAAAATTTATTTTATTTCTGAGTGAAAGAATACCTTTTTTTTGTTATTTTATTATTTGTTTCCAAGACAGTTACAACAACCTAATAAATTTTTGGAGCAACTCATAAATACTAGTAGGTTTTTTGGGTAGTCTACCAGACTTTTTTTTCCAGAACCAATATAGAAAAGGGTTTTCAGTGTCCAAATAATATTTTTGGAAATAAAGTTTCTCATAAAAAACACATTGGACATAACAGTTAAAAAGGACAGCTACAGTAAAATGTTTCAATGTTGAGGGATTACAATTGAAAAAACAATTTTTTATTTGTACCAGTTTAGTACATAAGTCATATAATTTAATACACTGTATAGCATAAAATTTAAAACATATATAAATAATACTTCTTACCGCTTTAAACCATGGATGAGTTGATTTGTGATAAAGTTTTATGAACAATAACTACAATTAGTATTGTATTGTAACACATCCAAAATACTGGATATCCTATTAACATGCCTAATCCAGCAAATTGGGCGCCTGTAAGTGGATGTAACAAATGATTGGCTATTGATATTAACACAGCAATAAAAAGCAGAAAAACACCAATCAGATATGGATATTCTTGAAAAATTTTTACCTTTTGCAAAACAAATGACAAAAATGCTATTAAAATCGTAGCAAATAATACACCGCCAAAAATATCAATCCAATTGTGATAATTGAAGTAAACAAGTGATGACCCAATTCCAATTAACAACACAATTATAAGTAGAGTTATCAATTTGTTTTTAATATTTAAAAGTAACCATCCATAGAAAACAACTGATGCACACATGTGTCCACTGGGGAAGACGTGGCCAACACCTACAGATGATGGTATTAATATGATAAAAATAGTTTTCAGAAACCTACTGTAAATCATTGAAAACATCAAAGCACTTGAAGCTGTCCCAAAAATAGTTGTATCGATGAAAAAAAAACCTAAAAGACTTACTGGTACCAGAACATAGGCATTACTACACGCAAGGAAAATGTTCATAAATTGATGCAATACTGGCATAATTAATTAGCTTCTTAGAAATTAATTTTACAATAACAATTTGAATACAGCTTCAAAAACTGTTGGAAAATTAGTTTCAATATGTTGTAATTACAGAAGATCGATTATTATAACGGGTTAGGACTAAACATAATTTGACTGTGGTTAACATTTTCTGGAAGATCATTAAATTTGTAGTGAAACAATTCTTCAGCAAGTATTACCTGGAACAAAAGTAAAATTGATAATTTTAATTTTTAAATGGATATTAGGAAAGAATATAAATTATGTCTACATAGTTTAACTTAAAATGTTAGTACTTTCATAACTGAATCACATAAATGTTTGTTAATTTTTATTTTTATTCATGTGAAATCACATAATTAATATAATAAACATCTTATCAAATTGAAAAAATGTTATGTGGGTAACATTAACACAGAATAAGGTTTATGAATTATTGACTACCTACGCAAATACAAAGCGGCCTTATGCTGGTTTTTAAAAGACCTATCGGATTTTACTCTCGATATTTCCGATCAGCTCATAATAATCATCGTCAAATCAATATCTCAAAGATACTTTTGGAATTTTATACTAGGGAATGTTTGACACTCATCAACATTATACAGGGTGTTTAAATATTATGTTAACACAATGACAGAAACAAATATGTGAACACTACTTGTTATTTTAATCAACAATGAAAAGGTAGTGTATTACTTTTTAACAGCTGATCAATTGTTGCAATTTTGCAATCTTACTTTTTACAGCTGATCAATTGTTGCAATTTTGTAATCAATAAACATGAATAGGTTATGTTGTTGGTCTTCTTTCATCGGTTAGCAACACAATGGCTGGTCGTTTAAGTTGGAGCAAGCTGTATGGAAGTGTTTGGTTTACCAACAGTGGTTCGTGAGAAGTTTCGAAGGAAATTTGCATGTGACCCTCCAAGCCGTTTAACAATTTATCACAATAGATGTCTACAATAAGTTTGTAGAGACTGGATCAGTTTTCAACAATTATAGAGAAAATGCAGAACGCCCAAGATCAAGAAAGTGTTGATCAAGACACAACAAGGGAAATAGTTCTGCAGCGCGTTGGCTTTAAGTCTGAAGATTGAAAGTGATGACTTACAATAGAGGATTTTAATTACAGCCGAACTCATTATAAACTCCTATAAAAGCGAGTGTACGTCCGTACGTACATACATATGTGAGTAACAGTGTAATATAACAGCTGATTTCACCCATCATCTGTAACACAAGCGCAGGTTATACTTTGGGGTTATGTTTACAACTTCAATCAATAACATAATGTCTTGTGAAGTTGATTTTTTTAAATAGAGTTATAGAACTAATGTAAGCTTTTATACCTTATAAGATTTGCTTTGAGGTTAAAAATTGAATATAAATACAAGCTTGTATAATCATTATATTCATTTATACAAATTTAAAGAAGAAATACCCATTCGTTTAACTTCGGAAACATTCGTACACCTTCGAATGACATACAAACATATATTATTAATTTCTTCATTATAATGTTAATAGCTCTTCTAAATCTAAATTTGATATATCAATATGAAATAAAAAACAATTAAAAGATAACATTTTTATCTTTATTTTTATATAAAGCTTTGCACGGATAGACAAATCAAAGTTAAATGTATATTAACAAAAACAAAATATATCAATAAATATATTACACTATGTATTTCTTTTGGGGATTTTTAATAACTTTGACCCCCCGAACACCCCCCTAAAATTTCGAATTATTTTCAAACCTTTCTTAGCGAGCACTTACTGCCCTAGAGGAAGCTACCTACCAAATTTCATTCCAATCCGTTCGGTGGTTTTTGAGATTTCGTGATGAGCGAGTCGGTGGTATTTGGACTATATATACAGGATGGTCAGTACTAAGTGTTAAAAACTTCGGGAAATGGTTCTATGGGTCAAAATAAAGAGAAAATCAAGAATAATATTTCTTCGAAAAACGCTTCATTTTCCAAATATCCGCCATTTTGTTTATTTTACTAAATAATTAATATCTAG
This sequence comes from Philaenus spumarius, assembly GCA_018207615.1. Taxonomy (NCBI): domain Eukaryota; kingdom Metazoa; phylum Arthropoda; class Insecta; order Hemiptera; family Aphrophoridae; genus Philaenus; species Philaenus spumarius. Next base: position 42,869 of record JAGFPH010007083.1, on the reverse strand, counting down.
ATAACGGTTTGACCGATTGAGTTCAAACTTGGCATGCAGTTTAACCTAATAATGATCTATATCTTAAGAAAAATAAACGATTATATCCAATCATGCGCTTTAAAATGGCGGCTGTTTGAAAATGTCAAACCTAAATTACTCAAAAACCGTACATGTTATAGTTGCGGACAACCTAACTCCGAACCAAAAGGTTAGGTAAGAAAAGGTTAGGGTCTTCCGCCCACCCGACCCTAATAAGTGACGCTTGGCTGCACTCAACGAGAACAAGTACTAGGTGCCTAATACCAAAAAGTCAGTTAATTATTGTCCAAAATTATTAAAAACCATTATCATATTACGTTTTGTATTTAAATTTCGATTATTTTTATACTAAATTTAGTAAATTTGATGTAAATCGGCCAATTTTGACCAACTTGTACTGCCAAACTAGTTTTTTTTTAACTAACTTTGAATGAACAGTGGAACTAAAATACAATT
>JAGFPH010007083.1:32145-42292 GCA_018207615.1 Philaenus spumarius | reverse complement strand
TTTTTATATTTTACAATAATGCCCGATTTTGTTCTGTTGAGACACAGCTGGTAACTCACGCACTTGTTCACTAGATATCTTCACTTTTGGTATATTTATGTTTAGGCTATAAGTAGGCCTATATTTATTTAAATTTTGGTTCTGCTAATATAATAGTTTATAAAAAATTTGATCTTATTAAATGGTCATGTATTAATAAAAATACTTAATTAACTCCATTATAACTAGGATATCATTTTATTATTTAGTTTTAATATTTAGAAGTAAAAGAAAGGAATACATCTGTTTTCATATTTGGTGTAACCTCTAAACCAATCATTATCGAGACTACCAAAGTAGGCGTGTTTAGCGAAAGCTGACGATGTTAGACGAAGATTCGATCTTTAAATACAGATATTTAATTATTCGTACGGTTTCACGCTAAAACAATAATTTTTTTGGGTTGTTATTTTTATAATTAAGGAAATATTGAATTGTTACATACAAAAAATTATTTAGTTCTGTAGAAATTTTGTTAGTTGTTACCTACCGTATTAACTAGTGTGTGATATTGATCTAATACTAAATAAAATATAATAATTATTCATGAAGTAATGAAAACAAAGTTAATAGATTAAACCAAAACTAATATTACTTACTTAAGTTAAAGTAAAATTAATTTGACAAAGTCGAAATATGAAAAAATTTAGGCCTAGGCCTAATCAAATTTTTTCGAAATCGTCATAACCACCATTTCAGGATAAGTTTTTTTACTTCGGCTCCATTAGGATGCCTAAGTATTTATCATCATGTATATATTTAAATTTAAATCATCAGTATTTAAATCATGTGATAATTTTGTGTGTGTCTGTTTTCCTGTAAACACGATATAAGCACTCACAATCGTCGTAGAAAACTTCTGGTCGTACAAAAATCTTCGTAATTTTATTGCGGAGAGTTGAAAAGCATTTGAGCTTTCTAGCGTGAGCCGTAGAGCGTCGGGGTCACGTTTTTGGGTCAACATTTTGAAAATATTGGGTCAGAATTATGAAAATACAGTGTGGGGTAACGTTTTATAGGTTTTTGGGTACGGGAAATCCGATTTTGAAAGTTAAAAAGTCGTAGCGCTTTGGGGTCACGTTTTTGGGTCAACATTTTGAAAATACAGTGTGGGGTATCGTTTTATACGTTTTGGGGAATGGAAAACCCGATTTTGACAGTTAAAATGTCGTAGCGCGTCGGAATCACATTTTTGAGAGTTTTACCGTACCCAAAACCCGTTTTTAAGTTTTGAAAGCAAATTCGAAAACAATAATTCACCCTCTTATTTTTTAACTAAATGTAACAAATAAAAAGTAATTTTTAACTTCAATTTTCTTTCAATTCGTGTGTTCTGTCAGGAAGAGCCGAAGTCTTGATAAAGTGTTCCATCTTTTCACTATTTTTTACTTTTGATTACCCTGCATTGAAAATTGTGACTTGAAATTAAAACAGATTCTTATAGGAAGAATTGTATTCAATAAACAATAAATATTTAATTGTATTCAAATAAACTGAATATATTAGAACAGCTTGATAAACAAAAATAATATTAAAATGAACAATCAACACTATTATTTTATAAGTCGAAATTGTATTTCAATTATTACATAGAATTTAGGTAGGATTTAATTATAAAATTCAAACATACAAAACATCTCTTAATGTAGATACATCTTACTCTTAACTATTCTTGATAATTTTCTAAACACTTTATAACCAAAGTATTCTTCCATTATAATTTTATGCAACAGTTAGGCCTACATTTTTTTCTTTTCCATTTTTATAAATTTACCGTACATGATAATGGTGTCATATAAACGTGAATGATGAAGCACTTAAATTACAAATTTAATAGTAACAACAGTTTGACAAACCATTGTAACATTTGTAGTAATCCCACCATTTAATTATACCTATCAAAATATTTAGTATCAATTCCAGGAATCCTATTTGGGGTCGCCGGAATACTACCCCCCCGGAAAACTACCCCCCCAAGCAGGTTCCTACGTCATTTTGACGTCAGAGATCGGGGGGCAGTTTTCCAGTCACGCACACTCAAGTTTCGATATAATTAAAATAAAAAAAAAAACTAGAGGACTAACCTAAACTGTTTAGTCACAGTATGTTGCCGATAACAGTATAATTGTAGGAACCTGCTTGGGGGGGTAGTTTTCCGGGGGGTAGTATTCCGGCGACCCGCTTTTGCTAGGGGGGGTAGTATTCCAGTCGCGGACACGGCTCCCATATTGGTTACTTGGCAGATTTCGTGACGTCACGTTTCACCTGGGGGGATAGTTTTCCGGGGGGTAGTATTCCGCATCCCCCCTATTTGTAGATAATTTTCTAGTTTAAGTAAATAAATAATAATTATTTCCTCTATAATCACAAATTTATTTTTCCTACAGCTACTTAATAAAGTGCGTTTTTGCACACTCACAGCAGTGCACAAATTAAACTACATGTGTTCAGCGTCAAGTAATTATACCTCTTTGTTTTACTTTATGGCCCTAGTGCACAAAGTAAACAGCTGATGTAGTATGTTCTGAAAATGTCGATTGTTGTGGGACTAACCTCTGTAAAACAAATCTTTTAAAGAACTAAAATACTAATTTAAAATGTGGCTGTAGGAAAAACGTCGTGTGTAAGTTATTACGTGTGCAAAGTTCACTTTGTCACTTCGGCAATGCCTAAAGGTTGGGACACACATGACCGCACCGCACCTCGCCGTATCTCAGCTCGTTCTCAGTGAGACCAAACTTTACCGTATCACGGCCGTGTGTTGGCCAATGACTAATTGAGTAATTACTTACCTATAACTTGTAACTTGGATGAGATAGTTTTTCAAATCTGCTCCTTGTAGTCCCGTGTTGATATTTCTTGTTGGTTTGATTATAAATAACGGGAAACTTTGGAATTTACCGTCCCCTGCGCGGTGATGTTAGGACTATTCCATACATTTCCATTAGATTATTCCCCGCCGCGTGTTGGCTAACACTAGGCCGTGGTGCGGTGCGAGCACGGTGCGGTCATGTATGACCCAACCTTAAGGCGTCAAATGTTTAACTCTTCACCCTAGATACACAAATAACTATTAAATACTTTCTATACAAAACATACGTAATAAAAATAGAATAGCGAGATTAATAGGCTACCAATATTTTATTGTATTTATAACGAAATTGATTGCTGATAATTGATAACCATAAAATAAATTAACAAAACTTACAAGGATAAATAAATAATAATCTGAAAATTTAACTTAAAATGTATAATAAAATATGTCACAACTTTACACAACTGAACTTAGATAGGCCTACAAATAATTTAAAAAAAATTACATTAACTTAAATTCAAAAGACTTTAAGGACGATAGTTCAATAAAAAGGTTAATTTTCAAACCAGAATCCACTTGAACAACTCGTAGGGTCCAGCAAACTATAATGACAATATATATAATATAGAGTGTTCATAAAGTCCCTTTAACCCCCTCAATATTTTTGTTACTGAAAATAAGTTAACAAAACTTTGTATACATCTTGTGTTACATGACAGGACACAATTTTGACATATCCTCCGACCCTCTTTCGATTTGGAGGGGGGGGGGCTTAGGGGGCAAGGGGTTTAAACATTTTTAAATATAAAGGTAGGTCTTTGTAATACACCATTGAAAAGCTTATTAAAAGAGAAACACAATGGCGCAAACTAGAGCTTAATATCTTGCTCCGTTTCAAAGTAATGGGCAATTAAAGTTCTGGAAAATAATATACAACCTACTTATTCCTACAACCTGCTTTAATGTTATGATAAGAATATCATTTTTCAGAATTTTTATTGTCCATTACTTCGAAACGAAGCAAGACACTAAGCTCTAGTTTGCGCCATTCTGTTTCTCTTTTAAAAAGCTTTTCAATGGTGTATTACATGACCTATACCTTTATATTTGAAATTTTTAACCCCCCTCAAGCCCCCCAAAATCATAAAGGTTCAGATATGTAAAAAAATGTGTCCTGTTATGCAACACAAGATATATATACAAAGTTTTGTTAACTTATTTTCAATAACAAAAATAATAAAGGGGTTAAAGGAACTTTATTAACACTCTGTATATATATTACAGCATGACAGTTAATTGTAGTAAGTTAATAAAACACGTATTTGAATATTAATTTATAACCTAACCTTATCTGTTAGTTTTTTAAATTTAAATGTAAGAAGTATGTAGATAAGACAATATTACAATAATATAAAAAGCGAACAATATAATCTCTCATACAAAAAACACTTTGTGAACAAAAAGTTCCAAAGAAATATTGCCATGACTTTTATAAAAAAGGTTGTTGCATCAGTTTCAGATACTATGAAATGCCTTTCTTTCTCGTATTAGTGTATTTTGCATTTGTCTGCACATTTCGCTTACAGAATGTTATTTGTGAAGTTAAATCCTTTGTGTAGAACAACATTTAAATAGTTTGGAAATTCGACCTATAGAACTTCAGAAAATAGGATTCCAACGAAATAAAAGGTACATTGTTACTGGTAAATTAGTACGGATATTAATTTCGTATATGGCAGGAAATAGCGGTCAGTGAAGTGAAACAGTGGTAAGTTTCATTGCAGATTAAAGGTTTGTGGTTTTATTGATGATCGTGTGCGTAGACTGTAAGCTTTTACCAATAACACTACGCATACACCCACAATAAAATTATTATACAAGCTTACAGATTCAGCTCTCACCCATCCAAGTCACGTTCATAAATTAATGAAAAAGCTTGGAGTAATTCTTTCAAATAAATGTGCAAAGTTATGCCTAGGACATGTGCAATGTGTGAGCCGCCTGTGGAATACATAATGTTCAAATACAATGGAAACATAAATTTTTTGTAATTTATTTAACACAAGGATGTTATTTATGACTTATTTGCTATTTTGCGTGTTAGAACATTATTTAACGTAAAGTAAGATTGAGCATTATGGAATAAAATTGAAAGTAAATCGGTCTATGTTTCCTCATTTAAATGAAGTAAACTATTTCCGTATGAAGATAAAAGAAACCTTTGTGTTACCCAGTTGCCAAGGCATGACCGCAGTGCTAGATCTAGGAATTTCTTTAGAGTTGGGCTTAGGCCTAACCATAATACATCTTTGAGAATAGATTAGAAAAGGGGTAATTCCCGTTTGCACTCGAAAAAATCAATTAGAATGTCAAAACAATATAAATATGGTGACAATTTATTTGGCTTTTGTCATACGTAGTCCAGACAAATTGTCATAAATGGTTACATTAATTAGGGTAGTTCCGATTTTTTTTTATGTTGTATGGGTTGGTACACTGATGAAAACTCCAAGTTTTCTAATTCCCCCACCACCGCTGCGCTGGCGTCGCCACTTGAAAAAACCATGACATTTTTGAGCTTGTCACAGTTTTTTCAAAATATTTCCTTAAGTATTTAATTGATCTGACCCCAAAAAAAGTGAATATCTTTATTAAACTAGATTAAATTACCTACAATTTGAGACCAACTTGAAGTTTATAGACATAATACTTCTCGAGATAGAGCTCTTTGAAGTTTGACAATTTTTCAAAAAAAAAAAAAAAAAAAAAAAATGTGAAAAGTACAGATTTTTAGTCTGTTTTTGCTCAAGTAAACGGTGAATTTCACGCCAATGTTAGACGTAATAACATTTGTAGTCGAGGTAATTTGCTAAAGCGTAAGACCAAACTGGTTGTACTAGGGCATATAGACGCTGAGATTCAAACTTTTGCATATGTTTGTAGTTTTTTTTTTTTTTTAAAAAACACGTAATAACTGAATATTGGCAAAACCAATGCATTATTAAAAAACAAAATATGTTTAAATATTGTCAGGTTTGTATACATAATACATGTTCGGTAGTTCTGTCAACTATATATTAATAAATATGTAAGTAAATAAATTATAAGTAATTAAAAATAAGTTATATTACACAACTTGTATTAAAAAAGTGTCTGCTGGTCCACAACTTTACATTTTCATAAAAGTTTAAAAAAGACTAAAACAACAATTTAACGTAGACTACAAGTTTTAACAAATGCCACGAGTCGCTACCATATAATTTGGATACTTTTTGAAAATGTTGAGATGGGGTAAAATGTACATCATAAAGATAACGTAAAATTGTTTCATTATGAGAACCCTAAATTATCGGTAATTATAATATACTAATAACTTATAAGTTATTTAGTATTGTAAATTTAAAAATACTTTTGTTAAAAGTTTGTCTTTTTTAATAGGCCCTCATTTCCCAAAAGCTCCAGTGGTCTTAATCCGGGCTTGCTCTTATCAGATATTTTTAAACATACAAATTTGGAAATTGATGTAATACTGAGTTTAGATTTCTTAAACATATTTTTTATCTAACGTTTTACAAGTGTAGGCCTACGAAAAAGAATTTATTTCGTATATTTTCAAAATGGCAGCCGTTTAAAATGTTCAGCGTCGAATATCTCGAATCTGTCAGTCTCGAATATAAAAGAAAAATTCCTGACTGACTGTTCATAATCAACGTACAGCCAAAACTATAATAGCTATAGCCTTAAAATTTTCAGGGTACCTTCATTTCCACTATGTCGAAGTGCACTAAGAAAAGATTTTGCAAAATATTGGTTTTAAGGGATGAAATGGTCCAAATAAGGGGATTCATTCCTAGCCCTATAATAGATAAAACAGCTGGTTTGAATCGAAAGCTTAGCAATACAATTCTAGGTGTGGCCTATATTTAATCAACACATGTTTGTTGAATGCATTTACCAAAGCAACCAACTTAGCAAATTTTGTACTCTATCAATTGATTATTTTTCACAGATTTGGTTAACAAAATACGTACAAACAAAAAATAAACGAAAAAGGCTTACAGTATCATAATTCAAACATCTGTTTGATTTATTACCATTGCAACCAAATTAGCGAATATAGGATCATTCTTAACAACCAACTGTTTTTTTAGGTTAGGTAGTAGCAAACACAAATAAAGAAAAGGGTTACTATAGCCTATTATAATTCAAACACCAGTCATTATATTAAAAATTATGCCAACTTATTTTTTTACTTTGCCTATTGACCAGTTTGGAATATGTTACTACTTTACTGTATCACATTTTGGTTATATTTTATAACTTAAAAATTGCCTTTCTTCCATATAAAAAGAAAAATCTCTGTCGTAATTAATCGGCATTCTAGTGAAATGATCATAGTATACAGTAATCTATTTGCATTTGCTTCGCCGCGAGTCACCACGTGGGTTGGTGAGATAAAAACGGAAACCTTTTTAATAACAAAGAAAAGAGTTTTGCATTTTTTACTGTAACTAGAAGGATAATCGAGTTATAAAACAAAACCCCGAAAACATAACTTTTTACTATTTATTTTAAATGTAAATTCGTGAAATGCTTATCTATTCTTATCTAATCATGGGATAGGCCTACTTAACACGTTTAGCCTACCTACGTCATTTAACAAGGAAGTTTAGTGCAATTTAAGTTTCAAATAAATTATCACCATGTTTTTTTTCGGCTACGTTGCCGAATAATTCTTGTTCTAATGAGTAACACAGGGCAGATCGTAAATGTAGAATGTATCTGAACAACATACCATTCATTTTGAATTATTGGCACGAGACGCTAAGGAGCATGACATGTTTGTCTCGTTAAGATCTCATCTCGAGAGCATGGTCTCAATATTTTAATGACGAGTTTTAATTAGGCCTATTGATTATTATATTGCATTATCCGCATATATTATTTCTCGAAGGCGGTTTTTTAATTTCTCTTAATTCTTCATAAACAATTAATGATTCAAACATAATTTTAAAGCTTATCTTCCCTGTAATTATTGACGAAAAATAGACATACAGCTTAAAATTAGTCCTAATGTTACGTTAAAAACATTGATTAAAAAACTTGTGAATGAAAGTTCATGATTCCTAATCTGTTTGGGGCTAAGAGAAATTATTTTATAGTCTACTTTTTAGTCCGTTTGTTTTAAAAACGTGGTACAATATATTTAAAAAAAAAACTATTTTATTTAAATAATTATTTTCTACTTTTTAGTCTTGTGTGAGTTATATGTTGCAAATCGATTTTAAACATCTTGATGAGATTATGACAGAAACATGTGCAAAATTTCAAGTTTATTTCAGTTTCTCTACACCTGAATTGTTTTACCTACCTACCAATAATATATCAATCTGTTTAGTTGTCATTTTTCTAGAAAAAAATACCGAACAGACAAACAAACAGACGATTAAGCGAGTTAATATTGCATTGCCATTCAGTTCTGAGCTCCGTTTACACTTTAAAGTTTCGAACTCATCGGGAAGTTGGTTTAAACTCGATTGTAAAATGTTTACAGACAAACAGACAGGAAAGTGAAATAATATTGCATTGTCATCCAGTTCTGAGCTATGTTTAAAGTCTCTAGCTCATCGAGAAGTAAGTTTAAACTCGATTGCAAAATTTGTACCGAACAGACAAACAAACAAACAGACGGGAAAGTGAATTAATATTGCATTGCCATTCAGTTCTGAGCTATGTTTAAAGTCTGTAGCTCATCGAGAAATTAGTTTATACTAAACAGACAGACAAGTAAGCGAATTATTATTGCATTGTCATCCAGTTCTGAGCTATGTTTAAAGTCTTTAGCTCATCGGAAAGTCTGAGATTATTGTATATAATTATTGGAAACTTTAAAACATACTTTCGAACTACAGGAGAAAGAGAAATTAACCACTATCTAAGTTTCAGTTTGAAACCTCAGATATATACTTTAAAATATAAATACAATATTTTATAGAATTTTGATCCAAGAATGAACAACGTTTTTTTAATATACTTACTGTGACATTTGGTAAACATTACAAATCCTTTGCTAATTCGTGGTTTATCACAGCCCCTTCGTCACCACTTACCCTATAAAACACTTCTAAACACTTAAACAAAGAGATAATGAAGTGGAAGATTTTTTGTAGTAAAACATGGAAAGGATTTTTGAAGCCCGTATTTTTACACAACATTTTAGAGAAATATTTTGGGGCTAATCAATGGAATTAATTGTGAATTATACGAAGTTCCCCAAATAGATAAACCGTAAATCAACTTAGAATGTACAAATGCAAAGTAAAGAAATCGGACGATAATTGCAACCTCGGACGATATTTTCAGGTATAAAAATAAGAACGATCTTAGCTACTTTTAGTTGTTCAGGAAATATTCCATGAGTCAAACTTTCATTAAAAATAGGAGACAGTACAGTTGCTATCAAACTTCCAATATCCTTTACTAAATTAATATTTATATCATGTCCTGTTAGCTTCTCCTGTGTATGCATTCTACGATTACTTCGTCAAAGTAGATTTTAGTAAAAAAACTAGTAAGCCCCCGTGAAAAATCACAGGCAGATTAATTAGATACACATCAGATATACATCATTTATCAAAATACTATTTAAAAACAACAAACTTTATCTAGGCCTACCTAACTATGCTGAGGGAATGTTTAAATGGTACATGTGTAAAAATTATAAGGACTGTAAAACTGTAGGCCTGTTTGCAAAAATGCTGTATTTATATACATCCTTACAACTGTAAGGATAATAGCTAAGTTATGTGTAATAATTGGTTTATTCAACCCGGCATCCTATACCAACACAGTAAACACAACAATGTACTGTATTATCTTTAAGATAACTATTATTCTTCATCCAATTGTTTTGAAAGTTACATCATCCGATAGGGAATCAAAAGGGCTGCAAAAAAGGTACCTTGACATTTTTTGTTATAGTTGCGGACAACCTAACTCCGAACGAAAAGGTTAGGTAAGAAAAGGTTAGGGTCTTCCGCCCACCCGACCCTAATTAGTGACGCTTGGCTGCACTCAACGAGAACAAGTACTAGGTACCTAATACCAAAAAGTAAGTTAAATTATTGTCCAAAATTATTAAAAACCATTATCATATATTATGTTTTGTATTTAAATTTCGATTATTTTTATACTAAATTTGATGTAAATCGGCCAATTTTGACCAACTTGTACCGCCAAACTAGTTTTTTTTTTTAACTAACTTTGAATGAACAGTGGAACTAAAATACAATT
>JAGFPH010007083.1:8913-20315 GCA_018207615.1 Philaenus spumarius | reverse complement strand
TGGCAATTTTCCCAAAAGTTTCTCGTCGAGAGCTTTAATTCAAGTATAAGGTTGAAGGGAGTCCGATTACGGGAAGTGCCTAATAATTAATGTCAATGAATCAGTGTTACCGTCTAGCTTTATATAAGTAGATAAGCTTTCTTTAGCTTCCCAGTTAGCTCCAAACTATGATGTTTCCAGGAGAGAGAGTATTACCAATTACTACCCCTAAGAATTGTCTAGAGCAGTGCATAAATATGCTTCATCAACACAAGAAGATCTGATGTGATTTGAATGGAAGGTTATTAGATGAGTCTTAATAACTATTAGACTCATAGTTATTTGTGTTAATAGTTATTTCTGTTATTAGAAATAGTTATTTGTGTCTTAATCACTTTGTCATCCCTAAAGGAAATGTTACCGCACAAGGGTGATAATTTTCTTAATGGTGACTAAGATACACTTTCTTCCCGTAAGTCACACAACATTTTTCCAGTAGCTACAGTAAATAATTTGCATTTTACTATAGAAGAAACTTTATTAAAACATCGACTCACAACCAATTGAGGTTATGCCAAGAATACACAGACACGGAAGTTCAATGATGCATTGTTGTTTCAGTAATCTGTTTACTAACTTAAAATGATTTAGCGGGTGGAAAAGTGCCCATATAGTCCCTTCAAATTAGTCAAAAAATCATTGTTTTATAGAATGTTTTCTACAGTTATGAGACCTGTACAAAGTTAAGTATTTGGGTTCTCTAAACATGATTTCACCCCCCATGCAGTACTAAAAAATCGTGGTTTTTGAAGAAATATACAGGATGTCTTTTTTAAATGGGCCACCATTGGTATCTTGTAAACTATAAATCTGACAACAAACTTTAATAAAAATCCTTTCCTTGCTTTTTGAGAAATTAAAAAAATATGTAGTTCAAATATTTGTAAATGGTTGCCATTTTCCAATGTGACGGTCAACTTTTAAATTTCTTATGATGAAACTTTTTTGTTCTTGGTGTTTTTTTTATAACAATTGTTACGCCTATTTTTTTAAACCATAATACAGAGGGAATTAAGTGACAAAACTACAGATTTGTCACACTTGAAAAATGAAGTTCATAACAGATGTTATTATCAAGCTGTTCATTCTCATTGTTGTTTTACCGAAAGCAAATATCAGCTGATCCAGAATTCAGTAAAATCATAAAATATAGGTGTTCTATAAAAAGTTCAAAAGTTGGCCTCCAATATCAAAACTGTACCTATTTTAAAATGAGAACTTGTATCCTAATAAACGGAGGGCTTTTGATAAACAACAATTTGGAACAATGAAAATGAACAGCTGATATTGAGCATCTGTTATCAACTTCATTTTTCATGCGTGACAAATTTGTAGTTTTTTCACTTAGCTCCTCTGTATATTATGGATTTAAAAAATTAACAAAATCCATATTTGTTGATTTTTAAAAGTTATTTGTTTGTCTAAACAATGTTTATTAGTGTTGAGAGCATTTTCATTGGTTCAAAACGTTTCCGTACAAAAATATCTTCTGCTCAGATAAGGTGTTTGTAAAACTTTATACAACTCTAACTTTTAAAGGTGTTCCATAAGAAATTCGAAAGTTGACCGCCATATAGAAAAATGGCGGCCATTTACAAATATTTTAACTACATATTTTTCAATTTCTCAAAAAACAAGGAAAAGTTAGCCATTTAAAGTTTACTGTCAAATATATAGTTTACAAGATGCAGTATTACTTTTTTGTTTTTATTTTTTGCTTATTATAGCCCAGTCCTTTTATTTAGATACAAACAAGCCTAAATTTATGATTATATCTCAACTAGCAAACCCCTGTGAAAAATCACAGGCGGATTAATTAGATACGAATCAGAAATACATCATTCAACAAAATACTATTTTAAAACAAAATGTTACTCCACGTACGTACACTCGCTTTTACAGGAGTTGATTATAAGTGGTTGCAAATACAATTTTTGGCTGGCTGTTACATGAGAATAATTATTGATGTAAAAGTTTTTTTTTTTTCTTAAAATCAAAATTTCACCAAACATTACTAACTATCCCTCATCCACACGGGACGAGTTGAATCCATTATTTAGTTTCTGTAATTCTGTTGGCGCCCTTCCTGGTACCTTTACGTTTCTCCATGTAGTCATTGACTCGAGATCAAACTGTTTTGCGCGCCACTGTAACTAAGTCAACTGAACATCTTCAAACTCGGACAAGGGTGTTTTACACCCCACGCTTGTGCTTGCGTTACACATTTCCAAAACGATATTTAATTTTTTGTTATTTTAAGTTTATTGCATTTTTTGTAGTAAGTGTAGTCTATATGGTATTTTAAGTTGCTTATTACAAAATAAATAAATAATAAATATGTTCATAATTTTTGTGGAGAACAAGCTAGGAATCTGTCATTGTTGGATGAGAGTGGAAGGGACAATGAATCAATAATAACTGTCTTTGTATAGAATTTATCGAAAATTCAAAAAAGCACTCTAAAAGTATTGTATTTTTTTAAGAAATAATAAACAGCTGGCTAAATTAACTAATAAACTAAACCTACGACTAAAACACCTTCAGTTGTTTAATTGCCCTGTAACCACATTAAAGTAATAATAAACTATTATTTTGGGTACAGTTAATCACCAGTACACACACCACCAATGATATAAGGAAATATTTATTTTCCCGTTAAAATACAAAATAATTTAAATAAATAATATTTGGGCGTCAAACGTAAAACAAATTTAAATAAAGAATCAATTACCAAATAAATATCTACATTGAACATGGAAGTTATTAAATTATTCGAATATAGTAAACGAATCTACAAGATAGAAGAATCCCATTCATAAATCTAAGATTGACCGGAGGAATGTTTGACGTCACCAGCCCACATGACCCGCGAGAGCAAATGAGAGACTATCTTGTACCACAATGCAACAGGACTTGCAATCCAAAAGGGAACCGCTAAAAACGAAACAAAAATTGACGCCAAGTGAGTGTAGAAAGTAGCGTCCATCTGAGATCAACCATATTTGATGTGAATTAGCGCCGTTAAATTTTTAAAGTGAACAATTTATTTCAGTGATGTAAGTTAAACAGAAAGTGGTATATTCTGTTAAATAACAATAATAAACCCAAACTGCTATGTTTATATGAACTTTTTTTATTTTTACCCATAGAACCATTCCCCAAAGTTTGATCCCGTAATTACTGGACACCTGTATATATAGAGTTTAGTTATTTATAACAATAGCTCACAAACTTGGAGCTTTGCAAAAATAATTCACATTTTTATGGAAGTTAGTTATTTTGTAACTTTTTATAAGCCTAATAAATGAATCAAACTTTATAATTATATTATATTAGAAACAAGAAAATCCTATCAAAATATACATTTCCCTAATACATTTAAACAGCTTATTTTATTTAGAATTTGGATTCCAAACAACAAACTTAAATCTGTATTTGTTATTTTCAGAGAAAATTTACAATGGACAATGACAATATATTAAAAAGGAAGTTGCATGAAATATCGCAACAGCTTCAATGTTCTGTTTGCTTTGATTTTGCGAAACCGCCGGCTAGGAAATGTGTATATGGGCATATTTATTTGTTGCTGCAGGTGTGGGCCGACATTAAGGAATTTCCCAACTGTAGAAGTGTGTTCATAGGCCACAATTACTATTTACGGCGTAGAAGTAACAAAAGCCATATAAAAATGGACACAGTTGTATTTTTGGAAAAGTGTCCGAACGTAGGGTGTGCGGAGATTTTAAATCTGTTAAATTATGACGAACATTCAGAGGCATGTTCTTGGAGACAAATTGTATACAAATTTTGTTGAAATCGATCGAATAGTTTTCTCTCTAGCTTTGTATACATACAGACAGACATTTTGTAAAAAACACTTTTTTGGACTCAGGGGGTCCCAAAACGGATATTTCCACAAAAATCTCAACATCGATTTTTTTGCGATAGCTATACTTTCTCTATACTATAGTATAGTGAGAAAGTAAAAGGAAGGCATGGTTAAGAAGGAAGGCAGAGAAACAAAAGATTAACCATAAATCAATTTCAACGGAATTTGATTTTGGATCAGTTAAAACTGACAAAGCTGCAAATTGAGCAAGCAGAAAATTAACAATAATTGCATTTCTGCGTCAAAAAATGAGTTATGCAGTTCCAATTGTAGAAATGAACTCGGACCAATTTTCATTTCTGTATAATAAATAAATAACATAAAGTAACTTTAAATTAAAATAAATTGTAACATTTTTTGAGTAGGTTTTGAGAATATAGAACAAACAAGTGGATTATTTTTTAATTTTAAGGGTAATTATTCCATTATATCCCTTTGACTAAAGTAATCAAATTGCAAATGTTTTTGTATATCCCTTAAAAATAATATTAAATAATTTCAGTTTTATAGCTTGTAGGAAGTTAGTACAAATTATTGTATATTGGTTTCAACCCCTTAGAATGAATTAATGGAGTCTAAACACTCCTGGCAATGATATGGATAAAGTGTACATTTTTTACCTAGAGTCAGACTGCCATAGTCAAAATTAAGTAGCTTCGCATGAGAGTGCACCTATTAAGATAGTTTTGGCATAACTTGCAGACCAGAGTCGAACCAAACAACCATAATACTTAAAACGATACACATATTTACAAATACACACGTCATACATTGAAACAATACTTTTTCATGTAGTGCAATACTATAAAGTGTACGTTCATTTTGTTTCTAATTGGTGATGTATTTTTATAAGTAGCCTGTTATTTCCTGTGTTTTTTTACATCTTAAACCTTTTTACATTAAGTATGCTGTTAAATCCCTCAGCCTCTTTATTATTTTTTTAACTTGCAAACTATAAAACTAAATTTGATCTAAATCACATCTGTAGTTTTGTTACAAAAGGACAGGCATATACTGCACTAATATATCTATAATTTAAATAACGTTAAATTTGTTTGACATTCAACTCACCAAGCAAATTTGTTAGGCCTATACAGTGATTATTTTTATAGACTCAGTAAATACAATATTTATTTTAATACCACTTCAACAAATAAAGTGTATCCCAACTGCTTGAAACCCTTCAAGAGTGTTTCCACTGCATTGCTAATTAACCAAGATTATAATTACTTGCCCTATGATTTTGCATTAGGAAGCCTTTAAACCTAAATTATTTGCAAGTAAAGTGAGTTATTTTCTAGACTAATCTGTAGTAGTGCTTGTTTCAGAAAATAACTTTTTAAGAGGACAATCTCAGAAATAATTTATTGCACATAGTTATACATGACATCCTCTAAATTAATTATCAAGAAATGCAACCCGTTTCACTATCATTGATTTCTTTTAAAAGTTTCCCAAAAAAACAAATTTCTATGTAAATAATATAACCTATACGAAAGTTACTTGAATGTATTTTAACAAGTAGGCCTAGGCCTATAAAAAATTATTTAACTTTTTTTAAGTAATAAATATTGAATCAATGTGTTTTCAGTGAAATTAAAAAACATGTGAATTATATTATTTGTGATAAAACTTAAACTTTATAGGATTTCATGAGGAGGTAAATTTCTTAAGGGGAAAGTTTGATGATATAGATAGGAGAAGTAATTTTGTTTTAATTGGAGATGAAATATAATTTTTTTTTTTAAATTGTCAGTTTACCTTTCCTTTAAAGATTAAGGTTTTTGAAAGCTATCCACCTTTAAATTTGAGTAATTTTAAGTTTGAATAAAGTTGGCTGCTTGTAAATCAATTGGACAACTAACTAAATTAGAACACTTTTTACTACAAATGTATGTTCCTAGGAAAATAGTTAATTTTGTACTTGTTATTTTTAATCAGTTCTACAATTATTTTTCCACAACCAGTTGCTTATTTTGTCAATAACAAAGCTGTGATTTTCTAAAAGCTCATAATTTCATAATTTAAGGATAAGGGAAAAGGAGAATAATAATAAAACTCTCACATTTAAAATGTTGAAAATAAATTTAATAATCAAAATAATTTACTATAAATATACATCTAAATATATACATAAATACACATACCACATACTCTTTTTGTTGTAGTTTTTAACATATTTACATAAGTTCAATGTACAAATTAGCTATTCACAAAACATTTACAAAATTTAAATCAGTCTTTTAGTCCGCTTCCTCTAGCTTTACAAAATTTGAATCAGTCTTCTAGTCCACTTCCTCCACCGTAGGGCCTCCTGCTCTTCCCGCTCCTCTCGTTGGATCTCCTTGTCCATAACTGTGCAGCTTAGCCATGATTGGTGAACATTTCTTAGACAATTCTTGATACTTGTGTTCGTATTCCTCCTTGTCGGCCAAAAAGTTGTTTTCCAACCATTTTAAAGTCTCTTCACACTGACTCTTCACCAAAGACTTGTCGGACTCGTTTAGTTTGTCCCCAGATTCGTCAACTGCTTGTTTCACCCCAAAACAATAACCTTCAAGTTGGTTCCTAGCTTTAATTTTTTCTTCTTGTTTCCTATCTTCTTCTTTGTACTTTTCAGCTTCATTCACCATCCTGTCAATTTCTTCTTTCGAAAGGCGTCCTTTGTCGTTCTGTATAACGATATTCTTTGATCTTCCAGAACTGTTATCTTTGGCAGAAACATTTAGGATTCCGTTTGTGTCTATATCGAATGTTACGTCAATTTTTGGGACACCACGTGGAGCCGGAGGTATTCCTGTCAAGTCAAATGTTCCGAGTAAGTTGTTATCCTTCGTCATGGTCCTTTCCCCTTCGTAGACTTGAATCGTAACACCCGACTGGTTATCAGAATATGTGGTAAAAGTTTTGCTTTGTTTGCAAGGAATGCGAGCATTTCTTTCAATAATTTTTGCCATAACTCCGCCAGCAGTTTCAATGCCAAGAGAAAGTGGTGCAACGTCGACAAGCAGTACATCTTGGATTGCAGAACTTTGATCTCCGCTCAGAATAGCTGCTTGAACTGCGGCACCGTAAGCGACAGCTTCATCTGGATTTATTGAAAGATTTAGAGATTTTCCACAAAAATAATTTTGTAGCAAACTTTGAATTTTCGGAATGCGTGTAGAACCTCCAACCAAAACTACATCATGGATAGAAGATTTATCCATTTTTGCATCGTTTAGAGATTTTTCTACTGGTTGTAATGTGTTGCGAAACAGATCGGCACAGAGTTCTTCAAATCTAGCTCGTGACACTTTAGTATAGAAATCAATACCTTCATATAAAGCATCTATTTCAATGCTTGCTTCTGTGCTTGATGACAGTGTTCGTTTCGCACGTTCTGCTGCGGTTCGCAATCTTCGAATTGCCCTTGGGTTCGACAGAAGATCTTTCTTGTATTTTCTTTTAAACTCTGCAGCAAGATGGTTGACTAAACGGTTATCGAAATCTTCACCACCAAGATGTGTATCCCCCGCTGTAGCTTTGACTTCGAACAAGGATCCTTCATCAATAGTTAGAATAGAGACATCAAAAGTACCACCACCAAGATCAAATATTAAAACATTTCGCTCGCCTTTTAAATTTTTGTCCAAACCGTAAGCTAAAGCAGCAGCTGTAGGCTCATTTATGATTCTAAGGACGTTCAATCCAGCTATGGCTCCTGCATCTTTAGTAGCTTGTCTTTGAGAATCATTAAAATAGGCAGGAACAGTAATAACAGCATCTCTAACAGATCCTCCAAGAAAAGCTTCTGCAGTTTCTTTCATTTTTGTTAAAACCATCGAACTAATTTCTTCTGGGGAAAAGATTTTGTTTTCTCCTTTAAATTCAACTTGTATTTTAGGTTTACCACTATGACTCACCACTTTGAAAGGCCAGTGTTTCATATCTTCTTGTATTTTTGGGTCATCATATTTGCGTCCGATTAACCTTTTAGCATCAAAAACTGAATTTTGTGGATTCATTGCAACTTGGTTTTTGGCCGCATCTCCGATAAGACGTTCTGTATCAGTGAAGGCGACATAACTTGGCGTTGTTCTATTACCTTGATCGTTGGCTATAATTTCCACCTTCCCTTGTTGCCAAACTCCAACACAAGAATATGTTGTTCCCAAATCGATTCCAATTGCAGGCATTTTCGGTGACATATTTTAAAAACACTGTAACTTAACACTTCACAACACAACTTTAAATAACGCTTTTGCACTTTGTTAAACTTTGTTAAAGTTTTCACTTCGCTTTCAATTCAATACTGAGACACACAGCCAACGCTGTTTGTTTATATACAATCAGCTGTTTCTCTAGAAGCGCCTAGAAACGTCTAGAATGATGTTTCATAAGAATTTTCTAGAAACGCTCTCTGATTGGTCGAGCCAAGCTAAACTGCGTGCGACGCCCAGAACCTTCCAGAAAAGAAAACTATAGAAACAGACTAGCAAGCAAAAGCACCCGTGAAAAATCACAGACAGATTGATTACAGTAATTAGATACACATCAGAATAACATAATTTAAAAACAACATACTTTATGCCTACCTAACTATGCTGAGGGTAATTTTTAACTCGATAAATGTATACAATAAAATTATAAGGATTACTAACTGTAGGCCTATTTGTTAAAACTGGCTGTGTTATTTACAATATTATGATACATCAAGAAAGATAAAAATATTATTTTTTAATTGATTTGCATTACATATTGACATATCAAATATTATATGTTTTAAATTTGATAAACCAGTCAATTGTTGTAAAATGTAATATGATTTTATAAAACTGTACGCATTTTGTTAAAATTTTTTATTTATATACATTTTTATATATAATAAACGGTACCAGGAACTGGCACATACTTTCTCACAAACATATTTAAATTATTAAACAGATTCACTGTGACTTCATAATTGTAGGTGGGGTAGGAGAGGGGATTTAAAGTAGGAGATTAACTAATAAATATTATTATTATTATCTAGAGAGAAAACAATTCGATCGATTTCGAACAAATTTGCACCAAACACGTGAATTAGGGCTGTATAGATGCACGAAAAAAGGTTTTGAAAAACAACCCCCTTTATGGCCAAAAAAACCCTCCAAAATCATTTATTATTATTATTAGCTAAACGAGAATTTTTAGAAAGATGCGGTTTTTTGCATATGGTAGGGTACATTAAGGGCTACAAATAAGCCAAATTTTATCAAAATCGTTAGAGCCGTTTTTTTACAAAAAAATAATAACTGATTTTTTAGGGGTTTTTTTTTTTGCCAAAAAGGTTGTGAAATAAAATATTAGATGAACAACTTGTTTTAACATTTGGATAGAGAGACCATTTTGAAGTACCGGTAGGCGATTCAATGTCGGATAAAAATAACAATCAAATTAATCAAATGATTGTGTAAATAATATTCAGAATATTTATTTTATTTTGAATGTATAAGTTAATTTTTTGGAGTGAATTATATATATTCATGTAAATAGATTTTATAATGATCTTAGTGTAGTGTAATTTAAAAATATTCAGATGAACTGGTCAGTAATAATAATTTACGATAATAATTTATTTATAATTTTGTCAAAGAATATTTAGAAATATCTCATATCCACAATATTTTATAATCGTAATATTACGATTAATTAGTTATTAATACGAGAATACTATAACAGAACAAACAGATGAGTGTGAACATTTTTGTTAAAGTGGGGAAAATTATTTCTTGACCTGACTGGCAACTCTGATTCCTTTCCTTGCGCTGTCAGCAGATTGTCAAATAATATTTATTAGGCCTATAGTTTAGTAATTAGTTTCATCATTTTAAATTTTGTGTACGTCAGATCAGCTGTTGAAATCGACCCAATCTTTTGCTTAACATCTTGCAATTTTATAAGGTAAATTTATAAATTTATTATATTTGAATTTAATGTTACCTAGGTTATATTTATTTTTTTTTTTTTTTAAGCCCAGTTTTATGTCCTTCCCTGTTTGTTTTTATGAAACTTTCTTTTAACCTCAAAAACACGCATGTTCTTTGCAAATCATTTTACTATCTTTAATTATTGTTTCCCATTTACGAGTTTCTGTACAATTTGAAGTTGTATAATTTCAATGATTAAATAATTTGTATAAAAAACATTCTGCTACATGAATTAATAATGCCTAAGTTACACAAATATTTACCGTATAATTGCATTACTTCAGTATTTGTCAACATATGCACAGAAAAATGCTCTTGAATTTTACCCTTAATGGTTCAATTTTACTTTCTCACTTTACTATAGTACAGAGAAAGTATAGTGATCGATGTTGTGATGTTTGTGGAATATTTTGTTTTGTTTTGGGACCCCCTGAGTCCAAAAAAGTGATTTTTACAAAATGTCTGTATGCTGTAGGATGTATACAAAGCTAGAGCGAAAACTATTTGATCGATTTCAAACAAATTTGCACCAGACATGTCAAGTAGGCCTGTATAGATGCACGAAAAACGGTTTTGACAAATTTTGAAAAACAACCCCATTTTTGGCAAAAAAAACCCCAAAAAATCTGTTATTTAAAAAAAATAAAAAACGGCTCTAACGATTTTGATAAAATTTGGCTTATTTGTAGCCTTTCATGTACCCTACCATATGCAAAAAACCGCATCTTTCTAAAAATTCTCGTTTAGCTAATAATAATAATAATAATAACTGATTTTTGGGGGTTTTTTTGGCCATAAAGGGGGTTTTCAAAACCTTTTTTCGTGCATCTAGGCCTATACAGGTCTAATTTACGTGTTTGGTGCAAATTTGTTCAAAATCGATTGAATAGTTTTCTCTCTAGCTAATAATAATAATATTTATTAGTTAATCTCCTACTGTAATAAATCACCTCTCCTACCCCTCCTACAATTATGAAGTCACAGTGAATCTGTTTGATAATTTAAATATGTTTGTGAGTATATGCCAGTTCCTGGTACCGTTTATTTTTAGTTGTATTACAAAGTGTATGGTACCATAAAAAGCTGATATTATTTATTAAAATTATGAATGGGTAAAAAAAGCTATATTTTGTATTTTATATGTATCTTACCTATATTGATTATAAAAGAGGTGCAAATTTACTGTTTGACTCTAGGCTAACCTATGGCAACAGAAATGCAAAAATAATAATAAAAAAAATATCTAAAACGTTCTAACCTAACCTATTTAGTCACAGTATGTTTACCTGTATTCAACATTTAACAGTAGAATGTAGTAAAACAACATCGTTGTCTGCAAAAATATTAGGCTAGAGTCGATTAGTAAAGTTACGCCATAAAAGATTGAAAATAATAAAGCCTCGTCTTGAAATTACTACCTGCACTGGTCTTAGTTTTTAAAGGTAAATATGAATTACAAATATTACTAAAGCTATATACAGTAGAAGTCCGGTTATCCGAGGTCCGATTATCCGAGCCGCCGG
>JAGFPH010007082.1:31921-59995 GCA_018207615.1 Philaenus spumarius | reverse complement strand
ATAGCCCTGCTTATAATCGAGCTTTAGCTCGGTCTCCTGGTACTTAACATCAAATGTTACAAATATTTCATTGGTAAATATTTAAAAAAGTAAAGTTATTTAAAAATTAGTAAAATGCACCCCATGCTTTTTTACAATAAAATTAATTATTTTGTTAATCACTAAATTTTTATTTTAAACTTTTATAAAGTATTTAAGTCAATGAATTATTGGACTTTCTATCGATGTAGAACAAACTCTTCATGCTTAGAAATAATTTTCTACTTTTAGTTCGGTTTGCTATTAAAGCTTGTTTTTTTAAACTATAATTTATTTTCTTATTTTTTAGTTTTAAAACAGAATCAAAAGTAATTGCAATCAAGAGACTTGATGTTTTTGTATATCGTATGTGTGACAATAGGTTTAAAATTGTGTACGTAAAATTTTGGTGGTGGGGATGTGGGACCCCTCAAGAAGCTGAGACCTTCAATTAACTCATCAACGCATATTGATGAATAATATTGAACGTCTAGGGGACCCTTTAGTGTAACAAAGGAAAAACAAAATTCAGTGAAATAAGTTGTAGTTGTCTACAGTAGTAGAGTTTTAATTTGTATTTCATTTTAAATTATGTATTTTACTCTAATCATTGATATATAATAGCCTATATTAAATTAAGCAATAGGAAGTATTGTATTTCTTGTATTAAAACAAACGTTGCTCGTAGTAGTAAAATGAAATGAAATGAAAATTATTTATTCTTAGGATTTTTTCCACTACATTATCTTACAGTCTAACAATACAACAGAATAATCCCTACATGGGCTTACGCTTGTGTGTATGTAATGAGTTGGCTGCCTACATGCAATGCGATCAAAACTAACTCATGTTAGTAATTTTATATAAACTCATTTATATTATTATTCTGGTGGTGGCAGTGTAGTAGTTACAGAGATAGAAAGCCAAGAGACAAGACACATAGGTACCAAGGAAAACAGACATAACCGAATAAGATGAGAAGAAGAAAATAATAATAATAACTTATATGAATATACATTTATACACTCACATACATCCATATATTAACATATACATCAGACTCATTCCCCCATATATTCACACCAACTTAATACATCCAATACATTACAATCGCATGCACTAATACAAATAGCTTAGCACTGTGGGCTATTCTGTCAGCACTCGGAGAGTTAAACTTTCAACATACTGCCATACTTATTAACAAATAACTCCAGGTTTTGATAAACCATCTAATCACAGAATTATTTTTTACATGACAGGTATGAGCCAAAGTGTCGGTTGCTTGCCTAGAAAAGGAATGAAAGCCGATAGAGACGGCCAGGCTGTGGAAAATATACGCAAAGCAGGAGCTATCCCCATTCTAGTCTCCAACACACCCGAGCTTTGTCTGTGTTGGGAATCAAACAATTTGATCACCGGTCGTTCTAACAACCCTTACAACTTGAACAGAACTCCTGGAGGATCTTCTGGCGGAGAAGTATGTATTAGAGTTGGATAATAATTAGTCATTTGTAGAATCTGGACTACCACAAGGTTTTTTATTAGGTCCTCTTTTATTTACATCAACTTCTAACTCAACTTTACACTAATCTGTATAATGTAAAACTATATAAAATAATCTAATCTTATATAATATGTAAAAGTATAAGAGTTTTCACTATTTCTAAATTTCTACTATGCCGATTTTGACAATATTCCTATTCTTAAGTATATAGTAAATTAGGCTAACTAGTCAATGTGTTTTTACAAATGTATGTACAGACATTTTCCATCATTTGTGTTTGTATAAAAACCTTGTTCAGTGAGTTTGGAGTAATTGTTGCAACAACTACTTCGATCCTCTTTCTTAAATCAAGTAGCAGGTAGCAGAGGCCCATGATTCTTTATGAATCCCTAAAGGTATAAACCGCTTGGCATCAGATCTGGTGGGTGTGGAGGACATGCTAAACTTGCGGCTAATCTAGCGGTCGTTAAATCAATCGTGTACCGTACTGAGTTAGACTAGTGAGGCAGCGCACCATCTTGCTGCTAAATAAAATTCTGTGGTTCAGCTTTTTCCAATTGAGGAAAGAGCCATAGTTGTAGTACATAAAGATTAGACACCAGCTGTTACAGATTCTTCAGCAAAAAAGAAAAGCCCGTAAACTTTTCGCCGGGATAGGGCACAAAAAACATTCAATTTAGCAGCGTCTCGGTATAACTGTACCATCTCGTGGGGATTTGCTGATCGCCAGGTGTGCACATCTGAGGACACTTAGGTGAAAAGTCGATTCATCACTGAAGCCGACACATCAGCAGCAACATGTAAACCGTAGTCTGTAGGCTCTAGAGCTTGATAGAACAGCAATCTCCTTAAAACTCACAAATTCACAACTAGCCTTGCGAACTTATTTTTCGAAGCAACGCATGAAAGGCTCTCTCACTCGTTCAATACATTCTTCAGTTACTCTTGGTCATTCCGTACTCTTTCCTTTGCAAAGACAGCCGGTGTCTTCAAACTGATGATACTATCTACGGATGTTATTATCACCTGGAGGATTATATTTGAAACACGGGACGCACTGTAACTACAGATTCACTTCTTGCAAACTGTAAAACACAAAAATCTTTCTGTTCACTAGTCACCATCTTTATTACTAGCTCTTTCTAACGGAAAACAGAGGAAACGGTGCATGCGCATGCGCACAGCTGTACCAACAAAACTGTTTGAGTCGCTCTTTCATTTGATGTAGCCTATTATTTATAATTGTAAGTTAAATGTAATAAACACTATAAAGCCTTAAAACCCCGATATTCATTTTGAAACTCCCCTTATAATAATATAACTGTACACCTATAGTACATTGTGTTGCTTGCTTTATACATAATGTAGGCAAATGTCCCAACAGACAGTTGAAGAAATATGAACAACCCATACAATAAATACAATAGGTGCAATAACTGATTTATCTTTTTCCAATCCAGTAAATCACTGGGTGATTACTGCGGTTTTGGATGGCCTATGTAGCCATCTTCAGATCACAAAACAGAATATTATTTAGAAATTTTCTTCATTAGTCATCAAACACATAAAAAGTTCACAACACAAAATCATAAATCACAACACAAAACACGAAGCACTTTCGCTGACCGGTGAAGGTAAAACGTTGTTAGACTGTCGTAGCTTGGTTTGGAGTCTCCCCATCCCTTACCACCTAGTATAGTCCTCATGGGATACAATATTTGCTGGGAGGGAAACCTTGTCATTTAACAGATATTCAATTTCAGTTTATGCCACTTTGTAAAAATCAAACTCCACCCATGAGTCCATATAGTCGCCATTCATGCATGCGTGTAATGTGGCCTCGTTTTTAGAAAAATCTGTACATCCATGATTGTTATTTACTAAGTTTTCCGTGAAATATAAACTACTGTTCTCTGACTTCTTTAGGTAAGTGTCCCTTTAACCTTTTTTATAAAACAACATCCTATTTGGCCTATATAAAAACTCGGGGAATCATTACTAGGATATTTCCTAGCTACATTGAGTCCAGCTTTGTATTAAGGGTCTGCTTTAGTTGAGATCTTAGATTTTTATCCCGTAAGAGCAATATTATATTTCAAACCATTTATTTCGTTGATTTTGTATAGTAAAATTGTTTGCAAGGTCTCATTTTAAACCCAGTCACAATACGCATCCGTTTTGCGTTTCACATTTTTTTAATTTTTTTTCATTTGTCACGTAATTGACATTTTTGAAGTACCAAGTTTGAACTTTTTTCTTTACAAAATAAAAAATGTATAATTAAAAGTGGAATGCAAGCCGGATCCGCAATTTTATAAAGAATATTCAGTTTGTTTTCAGCACTCAGTTACAAAAGATGGATTTATCAAATGGTTTGAAATGAGGCGATGTCAAAGTGCTCAGCTGCAAGAAATTGCACTGTTTAGATACGGCCATAGAGAGAAGCGCTTGCGTTTCCTGTTGCTTTCTCGTTTACTGGAGCAGACCCTTAATAGCTCTATTCAATATACACTGAAGTTTGTAATGTGGTAACGACATAGTTTTTTGACCTCATTGCTTAAGGTGTTATTCAACACTCAACACGGTGCCATATTTAACTTATTAAAGTTAATCTCATTTGGTTGGTTATTGTGTTTAAGCCTTAGATGAAGTAACACAAATTTTTATTTTCTAGGCAGCTCTGATCAGCTCCGGAGGTTCAGTGTTTGGAGTTTGCTCCGACATCGCTGGGTCTATCCGTCTTCCCTCCATGTTCTGTGGAGTTTTTGGACACAAACCTACTCCTGGTAAATACAACACTTATGTATGCTAAATTGTAATCAAAGGTGATTATATTTCTTTGAAGCTAGAAGAATTGAATCTGTGATCACACAAGTGGAAGATTTGTCATTATTAGTGGTTCTACCTAAATATAATAAACGGAACCAGGAACTGGCACATACATTCTCACAAACATATTTAAATTATTAAACAGATTCACTGTGACTTCATAACTGTTGGAGGGGTAGGAGAAGTGATATTAAAGTAGAAGATTAACTAATAAATATCATTACTATTAGCTAGAGAGAAAAATATTCGATTGATTTCGAACAAATGCATCAAAAACGTCAATTATTCCTGTATAGGTGCACAAATAAAGGTTTTTAAAAATTTTGAAAAACAACCTCCTTTTCGGCCAAAAAATCCCAAAAATCAGTTATTATTATTAGCTAAACGAGAAGTTTTAGAAAGATGCGGTTTATTGCATATGGTAGGGTACATTAAGGGCTACAAATAAGCCAAATTTTATCAAAATTGTTAAATCCGTTTTTTATAAAAAAATAATAACTGATTTTTTGGGTGTTTTTTGGCCAAAAAGGGGGTTGTTTTTCAAAATTTATCAAACCTTTTTTCGTGCATCTATGCAGGCCTAATTGACATGGTTGGTGAAAATTTGTTCGAAATCGATTGAATAGTTTCTCTCTAGCTTTGTATACATACAGACAGACATAAAGACAGACATACAGACATACAGACAGATATACAGACATACAGACAGACATACAGACATACAGACAGACATACAGACAGACATTTTGTAAAAAAACACTTTTTTGGACTCAGGGGGTCCCAAAACGGATATTTCCACAAATATCTCGACATCAATTTTTTTGCGATCACTAAACATTTTCTATACTATATTATAGTGAGAAAGTAAAATCTTAATGTTTCTTTGTTTGACCTCCATAGGCTCAAAAACTTCTCAACCGATTCCTCTGAAAATTTCATAGTTTGCCGTTATTATTGCCGGGAGTGTTTAGCTGTAAAATTATTTCGATGACTTCCATTTAAAACGTTATTATGCGGTAACTACCCTAAAGCAATACACCTCTATAGAATAGAGAGGTGAAATTTTGCACAATTGATGTTTATGTGATGCGTAACAAAATTATAGCTCTTGTATTTTGATTATTTGCTTTTAAGGGATGAACAGCAGAACGCCAACCCCTAAAACAATAAATATTCACCACTTTACTCCCATTAAAGCTAAAGAGTGATAAATTGGTACAATTATTTCATAAATGTTACATAGAAAAAGTATACTCATTAAATTACTGTCACTACCATATAAGGGGTTAAAATGAGGTAACTATCCATTCACAATAAATTTAAATTCCACTAACTTCTTACAAGCTAGAGAGCTGAAATTCTTATACTGTAATTAGAGAACATATTATTCTTATAATATATTATATTATAAGAAATATAAGATCCATTAGCATTTTTAATTATTTGTGACTAAGGGGTGAAATTGGACGCCAAATTTAGATGTAGTTGCTAAAAACAATTGCACTTAGATTATTTGCATCTATAAGGAGTAAAATATTTTCTTTATCTAATATTTTATGTAAAATGTACCTACTCATAAATGTACTCGTTCCTCTCCAAAGTCCATTACAGTAAATTTAACAAAATTGGACAAAAACCTTTACAAAGTGTGAACGTGGGAAAGAAATACACAAAGAATAGGAACAGAACTAATTTAACTTGTGACATGTTTTTACTTTTAAGAACACAATGGAAGTTTTGGTAAATTAAAACGTGTTTAATTATATTTTTTTAATAATGAATAGCATACCTGGTTAAACTGGCTGAACCCCAAAAAAGTCTACGAAAGTGTAAATGTTGATAGTTTCGCTTACAAAGATTATGCCTAAAGTTGACAAACATCAATTTGCAGACCGATATGAGGGTTTTATAGTGACTGAAAATGCTGAAAATAAAAAATAACAAGCAGGCCTAAGTTGAATAATGACAAAGAAGACGGTGATTTAGAATTTAAAGAAGGAGGATTACGTTTACTTTTCAGAGGAGAAAAATTGTTTTTGATGTTTAGCGTGTAAATCAAGTATATTTAAATCATGTTTAATTATATTATATAATAGAACAGCATATCTTAAATAATCAACAGGATACGTCTCGCTGAACGGCCACATCCCATCGTCCGGTGACGGATGTTTTGAAAAGTTCCTTACTGTTGGACCAATCGCACGTCATGCCGAAGATTTGAAACCCCTGATGAAGATCATGGCTGGTGAGAAGGCGGAACAACTCAGATTGGACGATGAGGTAAACGTGTGATTGTTATTTTTACGTGATGTTATTAACGGTATTTAGACTTTCTGTTACGTTGATTACTCACTATTTGATCAAAATTGTTAATACCTATTGTTTTTACCGATATGTGCCACATAAATGTGGAGTCAGAAGCGATAGGCCTGCACTCTCAAAATACAGAAAAAATTCAACAGATTATTATTTCTATCAAAACTGTATCTCCCACAAATAATGACCAAATAATATTCCAAGTGTAAGGCAAATGAGTTTGTTAAACAAAAATTAAAGCAGGCTGTGGATATCAGTTTGTCAGTTTACCATTTAAAGCACTTAAAAACAAGTTGTCTACAGAAATTGTTGTAAAGAATTCTGACTCAGAGCTGGTCCTAGAAACAAGTGTTGGGGATGGTCGATCCAGTTACTTTTTTGACCGGCATCTTCAGTTACAGTTCCAAAGAAATATTGGCTCTTTATACCGGTATAACAACCTTGAACAACGTCAGCTATCATGTGGATCAATCGAACGGCTAGCTTTACCATGTGGATAGATAATACAAAATATTGTTTTGTCATAATCGCTGTTTTATTTAATGCCAGAAACTGAATATCATTCACAATATTAAGTAAATTTCCTAATTGCATAACTCGTTAAACTTAAAATAGTTAACTAATATTAATTTAACTTTGAAAAATGTGTGAAATGCTATGAATAATAATTATAATGTCTGCTATAAGCTGAAGTGTGACAGATGACAGGAAAACGCGAAACACTAATGGGTGTGTACAATGATTCAATCAGTTTTCAGAATGTATAAAATTCCCGCTTAAACAAAGTGAATGCCTATACAGTGACTCTAGCTATTCTTTTGACATTAACACAGTCATCTGGAGAAAAAAACAACTTAAGGGTCGGCTCTAGCTGTCGTCCATGTTGGCTAACACTTCATAACACCAATGTTAAATTAAAATCCAAATTTTTCCTTTATTTTTGATCGGAAAATTATAAACGATATGTCATTTTAAACCTATGGTCAATATGCATGCAAATGGCTTTTTCAAAACTAAGAAATATATTTTGTTTAATATTTGTTAACAATTTAAAACATTGATTTTTAATATTTTTTTAAGTTGTCACTATTAATTATAGCGAAAAACTACCAAGCCATTCGCATGAAGAATTTCGTCCCCAAGAGTTTGGTATTTTTTAAAAAACGCTATTTGAACAATTGCGGGTTTTAAATGGATTTAGGCTGAGCAATGTCCGTGTAACCTACCGCCGCTATAGGGTGATTTAAAATATTTGTTTACGTTGTAACTATTAATTATAGCGAAAAATTACCAAGCCATTCGGATGAAGAATTTTGTCCCCAAGAGTTGGGTATTTAAAAAAAAATGCTATTTGAATAATTGCGGGTTTCAAATAGATTTAGGATGAGCAATGTCCGCATAACCTACCGCCGCTATAGGGAGTCGCAGGTGGCTTTCTGTTTTACTAGAGCCGACCCTTAACTGTAAGTAGCCTACTACATTTACCTTAGTGACGCTTTAAAGCTCTTGACATGTTGACATTAACCGGGGCAAAACGGAGCTGTTCAGCAGAGAGAAATTCAAGTGCTTGCATGCATAGTTCCTTTGGAGCTGGAGCTATTATTTCTTCTTTGTAACCAACCGGTGACAGATAAGTATTAGCTCTAAAGTCACTGGTATAGAAACATCACCCAATTATAGAGACATAAATTTGGGGCCCCCTAATTCTAATTCATAAACTGAGTGGAAATTAAAAAATCTAAAATATCAACTTTATATATTATATTATTAAAAAATAAAAACCAATGTATTAATAAAACTCCTTGGTTTACATAACTTAGAAATCAACTTTACGGGTCAAAAGTACTAATACTATCAGTGCGCCCAAACGTTCATGAGAAATTGTTCGAAATTACCTAAAGTATATCTTTATAAATTTGAGTTTTGAAAAACTTCTTCCACAAAGCAGGAAAGCAAAGCACTTTGCTTGTGAGTAGTGAACGTAATGACTTTGTAAAATCGTATTTAATTTATTCAAACACTTTTTATTTTTGCCATAGAAATTAACATTTTGTTATTGTAAGTTTCCAAAAAAAGTTGCCCAGTATTTTTCTTTATTTGCTTACCCTGGCGCCCCAAGTGACAGCTCGTTTTACTTGGGCCTATAGCAAGCTCTGTTCTGACTGCTGAGTATCAAAGTTTACTTAACTGCAGGTATACTTGTCAAGTACAATAAGGTATACAACATTATGTTTATAATTTCAGGTTGATATCAGCAAGTTACGTGTAACATACAAGGATGAGATGTGCAAGTCAATGGTCATGATCCCAGTCGATCCAGAGATCACTCAGGTCATGCACAAAGCTATTGATCATCTTAGCGAAGTCCACAACTGCAGTGTAGAAAATAAGGTATGTACTTTTTGGTTAATTTAAAAAAATAATCTATATTATCCTCATGTCGGAATATCTGAAAAGATTCTTAGCATGAAAAATTCTGTATTAACAGTCTCGGCTATGGTGTAGTCGGCAACTTGATTTCAAAATATTTAGCTCCGTTTCAAACTATGGCACTTAAAATTCTAACCTGCTGAAGTTTAAAACAATGAGTTTTAATTTAAAACTTCAAATTGGTTTTGAGTTGTATTTTGTATAAACTATTACAGATAGCCAATACCTAATCTAAAACTTTTTTCGTAACAGAATGAAGAATTGGAAGAATTATTGAACGACACTGTCGAGATGTCCTGCTCGGTGTTCTTCCAGATGGAAGGAATCCCAGACTTGATGAGTATGTCTGCTAACGACGATCCTAAGGTAATGTGAGGTTTTTATAGTATTTAGAAGTTATTGTCTTGGAGCGAGAAATATTTGGTTTTGACTATTAATTGTGGTTTCAGTAACAATAAAATCACATTTACAGAAAACAAAAATGTTACTTTTTTAAAGTAAATGTTACGTTCTTCCTGTAGAATACATTATACTGGTGTAACAATTTCGAGAGCTGTTGCTTCAATTAAGAGGATTTTGCAAAAAATATCATTAATTAATCACAGTAGATTATAGTGGGGTTGACTCCTTGAAGAAGGCTTCCTTGTACTTGAAACCTTTGTTTATTGTGCCGCTCCTAGCTCGTTAGAAGCCTGTACCCCTTGTGAGGTCCAGGATTTTCTCCACCAAGTTCTTGTCTTCTTCTTCTTCTTAGTTGTTGGATTCCGAAGAGCCCTCTCCTTCTGTGCTAAAGAATCCCGCAGTAAAATATGACACGTCTTTGGCCTTGGTCAGCGTTGGTCGCTTTCTAGAACTCCCCCTGTTGCTAGATGTTTCCTGAACCCACCATGTACAGTAATGAGTCCTACAGCTCTTTTGAGCTGCTGTCAGTTTAACTGGATTAGGGATTTGGTAAGCTTCGCTTTTGTTCGTTTGATCATTAGATTATTTACTGCGCTCTTCGCTGTACTGCGGCCAATGCAGCTTATCGGTTCCAGCCCCATAAAGGGTGTGGATGCTCCTTTCTTTGCAAGAGCACCTGCCATCTCATCTCCTTGAATGCCATAGTGTCCTGGCACCCATCTTAATTTCATCATGTTTATTGCGGATAGTTTGGTTAGTGTTGAGAGGCATTAATTAATTACAGTAGGACCTCGATAAACCGAGGTATTGTGGATAAACCTCGGTTAACCAAAAACTCGGAAAACACAGACTTTTGGAGAAAAGGGCTCTACAGTACTCGGCGTGCTGTTTGTATCAGCCTAGCAGCTCGTGTTTAGAGATAACTGAGATAAGTTAAAAAAGTACAGTGTGAAATTACATTAAACAAACACAGTGCTGTACAAAGACATACGGAAAAAGAATACAAAATGATGGAATCTTATAGATTAACAAAAACCACACAGTGAACAGTGATATAAAACTAATGTTGTATCAAAGATAATTCATATATTGTACTGTAGTTAAGATTGGCGGCAAAAGTAGTCCATCAAATTATTATTTGCCGCTATTTTATGCCAACGACGCAGCAGCAGAAGATCAGTTGGAGTAACTTGAGGCTGCTGTTCTATTTAACTAAGCGTCTTCCCAATCGCTTGAAGTCCGTTTAATTAAAATATCTTTTTGGGCACGAATTCATCTCCGTTATCAGTCACCTCCAGATTGTTGTCACCATTTCTCCATTCGTTAATATCATTAGAGTTGATTCTGTCTACTGCTGGGATTTGTTATGCTAGCGTTGTTTTTTCAGCTTCATCTTCTGGAACTTTTTTGTTTTATTAATGTATCTCGGTTAAACCAGGACTCGGTTAGCCGAGGCTTGGTAAATCGAGGTCCTACTGAATTAAAATTATCTACATCCATATTACTGTACATACTTTTCTTATTTCAAATTTAGCCACTTTTCAAGGAATCTCTGTGTGAGAATTTTAGCCGATATTTAGAAACTAATAACAACTCCGAGTGGACTAGTTTTACTGGCCTTTATTATCTCCATTCAGACGTACTGAATCAGCACCGGGTTTCATTAATTATTTAAATTTTGAAATAAATAACTATTTAAAAAAAACGTTTTCTTATACAGTTTTTCTTAAAAGTGTACTACAAGCAAATCGAAAATAATGCTTTTTGTTTTATTTCTTTTTAATTATTGCTACGACTAATTTGTGTGTTATGTTTGTGCCTTTTCTTGCATCTATTAGTTTATAATCAAATAACAAAAAATATCAAATAATTATAATTAATAAACCTATCATCTCATCCATTATATACAAACTCAAATTTCTCCTACGAAAATGTCAGCCTTACAGATGACTTCTGCAGGCTTTGTAGCAATAAATGATGAAGTTTTTTTATTTTATTTACAGGACAAGAAGAATCCCTTTGTTGAGTTGTTGAAGAGTTTTGTAGGACTTTCAGAATACTCTATGGCTGGAATCCTATTCACCCTCTTGCACAAATTCAACTGTTTGATCCCCAGCAATAAAACTAAGCACTACATGGCCAAGAACGAGGAACTTAAAGAGAAATTTATCGTAAGTTAGTTTACATAATTGATTAACTTCGTGTACTGTTGAATAATCCTTCTGATGTACGCTTTTAATATTATGATTAAGGCTTTGATGATTTAAAAAAAGTGCTTAATTTCCCTCTTAATGTCAAATGCATCCAGTTGGGCTACTGGTTTCAGAGTATTTTTCAGTTCATTTTCAGGTCATCAAACACATTTTTAAAACATACAAATATGACTGTCTAAAACTGGAAAGTCACATACATTAAAATTATTTCATAGACAACTACTACTAGCTTATTTCATAGCTTACTATATACACAGACGTATGTATAACTGAGGACTCGCACCATAAAAAGCCACTATTCATTCTATGGTTTTGGCCGTTATCTAAGGAAAACCAAGAAGATGAAATATATTTATGGTGGTGCGATATTTAATGGGTACCAGTATTCAAAATAACTAATAGACAACATGTCAAGAACATTAAATTCAAGAAACCGAGATGTACACTTATAAGCAATTTGCCTCAACATTGACGGGTTAAAACATTGGGGGTTGTGTTCCATTATTATTTAATATTGTAAAAAAGTCTATAGTGATATGAAAATATTTGTTGTGGCACATTATACCTTATTTTGCAGGCACAGCAGTAGAAGGTTATCACATAAACTCAATGTTCAACACTAAGTGTCAGAAAGTTTTTGGATGTCCTTATTTTAAAATATGTAGTAAAAGCAATAATACTTAACTGTAATGTAGGCTACTTTTTTGTAAGAGAGACAAAAGTACTATTTATTTTGAGATATAATCTTGTTATACATTTTTATTTTGGTTTCTTTAGAGCAAAATAATTCAACCACGCAGCTGGACCGCTGACGTGAGTTGAGCAAATTTCCAAAATTAAGTTTATATGCCTATGTTTTAGGGTTTCAAGCAACAATTTGTGAAATAGGTTTACTCACGAAGGCGTTGATCAGCTGTCTGTGTGTAAGCAATATATTAGTAGAATTTGTTTGCGCCTAGTGGCCTCGCGAGTTTGCACCACTTGGCTTCGAACCGGGTAATTTTATGGTATTTTACGTTTTGGTCGATTTTGGGGGAACCAAGCGAGCTATAAGGTCGTGTAAAAAAACAAAATGTGCAGAATAACATCCTACATTTATATTTTTAGAAAAAACTCTAACAAAATTTCATTCTTGTTGCAAAAAATAGTTACTTCCGGTCAAAAAACGTACTTCCGGTTGTTGGATTTTTTTGGCTAACGAACTCGTCCGAGCCAAATAGACAACCAACACGTGTACCAAATTTGGACCAAATCGGAGTTAAAATGCGGCCGCTAGAGTGCGAACACACATATATATATATATATATATGAATTTTAAAGACACCCCAAAACATGTTCTGGGGACCATGATTGGTGCGCATTTGCTACTCCCGACCTTGGGTCTCACCATAAGGGCCACTGCAATAGCTCATTTTTCCTATGGAAATTCGCTAAAAATGCTTGTTAAGATATATTATGTTCGATTAAATCAGTCTAATCTAATTCAACTTTCGCAGAACATGTTGGGAGAGGATGGAGTATTTTTCTACCCTACTCACCCCATTCCTGCTTACCACCACAATCAATTCACCATGAAGACAGCGGGAGTTGCTTACACAATGATTTTCAACACCATGGGATTTCCTTCTACACATGTTCCAATGGGACTCAACAAGGACGGACTACCTATTGGTTTCCAGGTAAAGAAAGAGATTTTATTTTCATGATTCTTGGTTTCCAAGTCACTTTGAATAATAGATAAGACAATATAATAATAGAATTATCAAATATTACCTTGTTATTTGTCCGTCGTGTGACTTCTGATGATTGATTATTTACGACGTGTTTCCCATTGTCAAGTAAACATTAAAAACACAAATACACAGCACTTAAACACTTTTATACGACTTTTAAAAATATGTGCCGAACAATAATTGCGTACGATGTACATCGTTAAAAGTACCATGTTGCACTAACAGATATCCTGGTCGTCTACTATGGATGTTTTGCAACGGTTGTGGAAGGAATCAAGTATTTGTTTGCAGGGTTGACAGCAAACCTGGTTTAATGGTTAATCACCTTAAGACGATTTTATCAATTTTAAAGACAACACAAATAATTAAAAAAAAACTCAAAGTAAATTTTCACCACTTTGTTAGTGTATAACTGTATTTAATATTGAAATAGCTGAAGGCAGTGTTTAATAATTTAATAGAAAGGAAATATTTCAACACTTCTAAAATGACACAATAAATCAAATTTCTAAATGATTTTCACATTATATTTAACAGATAATCTAGTTAAAAATTTTCCCTAAAGAATTCAAATTCATTACACATTTATTGAAAAACAACTATAATCTATAATCTAACGGATTTTCTTTAATTCGCAGGTCATCGGCGCACCAAATCAGGATCGTCTCTGTCTCGCCATGGCTAAAGAACTCGAATCAGCCTTCGGAGGATGGGTCGCTCCTTCATATTGAATCTGGTAACTCTTGGACGAGTTCCTTCTACTCAATGAATGATTTAAAAAAATCACAATTCTGTGATATTAGAAAATTTTATATGATTTTAATAATTAGCATATAAGATGCTTCGGCTGTTACCTATTAGGCTAGTATACCATGACAAAGAGACCTAAGTAGGTGGATGTTGAATGTAATATATTGTAAATATTTAGAGGTATAATAATATATTTTTAGTTTTAGTTTCATCGCTATATTAATATATTCTCATCTAAAGATTGTAATTTATGTTTTTATTTCGACAATGTAATCTAAGTGTTGAGTATTTCTAGACAATGTAGTGAAGTCAGCGTAGTGGTTCTACTTTTCACTTTTATATGATGAAATAATTATGTTTGAAAGAAATCTGTTTGTTTTTTTTAACTAAAATATATTCCTCCTGCCATTCACTGAATCCCTGTTTGTTCTACGATCCTGATAGGTTTGAAGTACGTACATCCTTCTCCAATAAATAAGAAAAAAGAAAAATGGAGGCTACTTACTTCAAACTCAATGAGAAGACCTTGAACTGAAGAAATAAAAGCCAAATATGTTATCATTAACATAATAATATTTACTAAACTTACAGTTTATATTTATTCGAGCAGTACAAATTCCATAAACAATTGACAGCTCTTTTTGGGATCAGAACTATCCTTATCTATACTAATATTATAAAGAGGTAAAGTTTGTTTTTTTGTTTGCTTGTTTGTTTGTATGTAGGGGGTAATCTCTGGAACTACTGAACCGATTGAAAAAATAGTTTTACTAATAAAAAGCTACATTATCCCTGAGTAACATAGGCTCTAATTCATTTCGATAAAAACCTTTTTTTATTTCAATATTTGTAAATTTAGTCAAAAAAAGTTCGTAGGTTAAGCCTAGAATGATAAAACAACAAGTATTTACATTTATTACCATAGCAACCAATTGAATAAAATAACAGATAATATAGCTGTTTGCTCTAATATTTCCATTAACAGCTGATTTCAAAATTTGAAGCAATTATTATTTTTGTATTTCTAGCTTTTAGGTTAGGGTTTTAAAGTGTAGACCTGAGCCTTGCTGGTTCTTTTAACCTTCATTATAACTGCTGTTATGAAATATAATAAATAATTTAATTTGAACATTTAACAATATTTACCATCTTAGTTTTGAGATTATTAATCCTACACCTTTATTATAAATAAAACATAACATATGTTTTAAAAGGTTCCATTGAGGGTTGGCGTGCGGAGCACGCAGGGGTTTCCCCTAGTCATTAATAATCTGGGTTTTTTACTACCCCTTATGTATGTATAGGTAAATTACTAAAACATGAAACACAGGCAAGGATGCCCTATGAAAGGATACTCTAGTAAAGGTGAGACTGCGAATGCAATCACTGCTACTAAGAACTGTTCTTTGTACTGATCAGAGCAGTTGTGACTGCTCTTCAACGTTCCTGCTCCCTGATCTTTGTATGTTTCTTTGTAAAGTAGACCTAAAGTTAAGAAATAACAAAAATATAAAACAGTCTTTATGTTAATTAAAATCAAAGTAATTTTTGATCAAATAGGTCACTTTATTCCTGTCGTTATTTATTAAGAATGAATAAACTAAACTGCGTTTACTTATTAAAGCATGTTCAATAGTTTAAGCTGTGTTATGTTGTACCTGTCATTTAATCCACGGAGTGTGTTTAACGTACATCATACGATACGGTGATTGGTCTGGCTTAGATGACGTTTCTTTTTTGATACCAGCCATGTGTTCCGAGAATAAGTGAGTGTTTGCGCAGTTCACGGAGAGCACGAAAGCAAAACAGTGAGCAGAGAAGAGAGCAGTTAACAGTTTTAATGAAATACAATGTTAAGAGTTGTGTTTTGGAAACAGGAATCGTAATACTAGTAGTAGTTTTATATATAAACATTGTCTAGAGGTGCATATTAAGTAAGTGCAGAAAACTAACCGATAATCAAATTTATCGGATTATCATTAAGACCGTTTAGTTTGTAAATTTGTTTTTGTTAAGTTTTGTACAAAATAAATAACCGTCCTCAATTTTATTTGCGTACAGCATTTTACGCAAGCACCTAAAACACATTTTTAACACACCGTATGTTAGTAACAAGCACATCGCTGGGACTATACTCAACGGTCTTCCAAACGGAGGTATACGCAATACTTGCATGCGTAAAACGAATACTGGAATCAGCAAACATGAGCACAGATGTTGTGATATGTTCTTATAGTCAGGCGGCTATAAAGGCCATTATAGCTACAAGAACAACATCAAAACTGGTCTGGGAATGCCAATTACTGCTGGATAAGTTGTCAAGCAGTAGGCAAGTAAGACTTTTTTGGGTCCCTGGTCATGAAAGTCTGGAAGGGAATGAAATAGCAGATAAACTGGCTAAGAGAGGAGCAGAAACTCCACCGATGGGCCCAGAACCAATGATAGAAATATCAAGAGGCTATGGGAAAGAAAGCGTAAGAAAAAATGTTCAATCAGGACACTTGCGTAGATGGAGAGAGACGGTAAGAGGTCAGAGACAGGCACACGACTTCATTGAAGGCCTGGATGGACACCTAAGCAGAACACTGCTGGGTCTTGGCAGGCCGAAAGTGAGGTTGTTGGTCGGTTTACTGACGGGACACAACTCTCTGAGGAGGCACCTCCACCTAATGGGGCTGGAGAACAACCCATTATATCGAAGGTGTGGAGAGAAGGAGGAAACTTCTTTCCACGTTCTATGCGAATGTGATGCCCTCGCATCAATGAGGCAGAAATATCTGGGACAAGGATACCCTGACACCAGTTATATACTAGAGGAAGGCCCCCATGGACTCCTTCGTTTCGCAAAAAGGGCGGGTTTGATTTGAACTGCTGCCTGGACATGGGGCACAGAGGACCTCATGGTTTAGGTGCAGTGGGTCCCGGTGGTGGATCACACAAACCCCCTAATAATAAAAATAGTAACAAGTAACAAGGAGTTTACTAACACAAATGAATGTATTGAGCAACAAAGGAAAATGTACAAGAAGAACAGATCTCATAGCAGAATAGCAGTTGCATATTCGCAAACTGTGGCTAAAACCCTAGTGTTTTGTTCGGCTTTGGTAAAAAAACCTATTATTATTTATTGTCAGGCTAGTGAAATGACTATGTTTATAAACATATGAGTCTAAGCTCAAAACGGGAGCCTGTTAATGTTTTCAGTAGGGATAGTAGCAGGCTTGTGTCCCATTCCCACCAACACCCTCTTCCACTGGCAGTCCCCACATGCGTGAACCTATTCATGTCTGGTTAATTGACCTATAAATACACCATGTTTTGTTGCTCCATGTATTGTTCCTTCGCTGTCCAGATACTTAAAACAAACTACTACACTAGAACCCCTCTCGTCCGCCGCTCCGGTTAATCTGACCGTGTTCAAGCCGAAATTAGTGACTTACATCCCGTCAAGCCATTGTTGTCTACTTGCTGTTATCGCTTGTCCGCTTTAGTGTTCCGTTAACTCTGGTATCGTTTCTGTTGTTGTGCGTGTTTTTTGTACTGCACTGTGCACTGTGCAGTGTATAGAGTGTAAGGCAGTCCTTGTTATACGCTATCTCGATTTTACGCAGTAAAAAAGTCCATAAAAGGTTTTGCATTTGAGCTGAGTTGTTTAGAGTGTAGGCTACAGTTGATAAATTTAGGTATTGGCATACTGTTTGTCATCTCACTCTCAAATCAAGGTCAGTGCTATTATAACGGTACCCCTACCCACCCCTACTTGCTCTGTCATTGTCTGGGTTTGTCTATTTTTACAACTTAGTCACATCAAGATCTCCTTAGTCTGATTACAAGATCAAGCTATCTTTCGCT
The DNA here is from genome assembly GCA_018207615.1 of Philaenus spumarius. NCBI lineage: Eukaryota > Metazoa > Arthropoda > Insecta > Hemiptera > Aphrophoridae > Philaenus > Philaenus spumarius. Next base: position 41,948 of record JAGFPH010007082.1, on the reverse strand, counting down.
GTCAGTATCGAAAATATTGGTCACGAGTGATAATCTAAAATGTATTAATCTTTTTTTAACTTAATTTACTCAATTTATTTATGTATGAAATGTAAAGAACCTGTACTATATGTACACATTTTTCATTTAGGCCTACTGTACTGTCTGTACAGAATTTAGTCAACAATTTAGTCATTTAATTTTGTTGGGAATTTAGTCACTAAAATTAATTTGAAAAACAAAACTGTTTGCCTTAATTACTAAAATCCATTTTAATTTAAGCCTACTTGATCAATATCGATACTAAGCTGTATGATGTTCTATTTTTGGCTATCGCGTCAGTCTATAAAAATGGCCCCCGTTATACGCGGTTTCGTTTTATACGGCATATTGCCGGAACGCATCTACTGCGTACAACGTACTGTTCGTTGGTTTTTGTGTGTTTTTTTTATAATGTCAGGAGTGAACCGTTGATTGTTGGAAAACCTGTCATGGCGTTCGGTTTTTTTCAGGATAATTTTCTGTATTTTCTGATAATTCAACCCAAAGGTGACGGGATTAGAAGGGTGTACTGATATTGTTTACAGCCAGGAGTTTATCTCTTCTGCAATCTCTACCTCAAGTCGTTTAAGTTTTCACTGATGGTTTTAAATTGGACAATAGAGTCGGATGCACATTTATTCTGTCTGTAAACACAGTACACCATTGGATTATCCTCAACTTCTTCTGTATACATCAGAACGTTTTGTAATAGTCGAGGCGCTGACCACTGTATCACCAACATCATTACACATTCTTACAAGGGCTCTTGAATCCATTCAAGCTATGTATCCCCCTTTCCCTTTGGTTAAAGATTCCCTGTGTTTAGTGCACAGTCTTTGCCTACGATGTGTTGGTGTCGTTCTGTTTTGGGTTCCAGGTCAAGCTGGGATACTATAAGGCAGATTTAGCTGCTAAGGAAGACACACACTTACCACGTATTGTGTAGTGGGTAATGTAGTCCGACTTTGTGACTCAGACTAGATGGAGGTAGAAAATTATTCGACTATACCAAACTGTAAGTTAAACTAAAAAAGGATCCAGATAATTAACAGACTCGTAAGCAGATAGACTTTAAAGTAAAGTCGCTCCGATTACACGACTCTAAAAATAACAAAAATTCTTAGAATAACAAATTATCACTAGTAGTGAACCGTGTGTGACAAATAAATGTTCTGTATATTTTGCAAGGTTAGTGATCTTTTTATTATTGATAGAAATCGATTTTTACTGAGCTCATCATTTATATTATAGATAAAGTGGGGCCATCATTTTGGTAAAGGTAACAAAAAACATTCATTGTTATATTATTTATTTGTCTTGGCCTTTAAAATGCGAATTACAACTTGGTCATGGAAGGTTACCATACCATATAATCCTCATCGGATGTGGGTTATAATGGCACACACAGATAAACTACGCTTACATCAATATAAATATAATAAATCCCCATCCATGAAAAAGGTTTCGGTTTGGAATTGCAGGGGTTGGGTTCAGAGAATGATATGAGTGTGAAAAGAGTGCATCGCCCCAATGAACGTCTTATGAGAAGTCAATGAAGCAGCTGGGAATCGAGTGCCAAAGTGGCCGATACAGGCCAGATTATTCCCAGAATGTTCTAGAATATGCAAAACCGAATCTTTGAGAATGTTCCAGGCGGTCCTGAACCTCGAACGGATTTTGTTCCGGAATGTTCGAGAATGTTTTTAGAATGTCCTAGAAACAGGACACGGGCTATGAAGCTAGACACCTAAAACTTGACACTTATTACTCAAACGTTAGAGAAAAAACATTTAGATAATTTGCGTCAAAGATGTAAAATATTTTAGTTAAATGATTTTTGTTTTCCAAGTCACTTTGAAAAGTAATATATAGGATAGTATAGTAATAATAAATATTACCTGTTATTGGTCCTTCATGTGACTTATTTTGGTCATTAGAATGTTACGACCCGTTTCGGGACCGTAATCCCATTTTCAAGTTACACTTGCACATTAAAAACACAGAAACACACGTTCAAAAAACACACAACAATTACAACACTTTTAAAACTTAATTTTGCCGGACAATTGTAGAACGTGTACATCGTAGCGTGAACCATGGTACACTAACTAATAATAGAATGTAACTAGAGAACCGATTTTTGATAGCCTAGGGCTGTGTCATACATACTATTGCTTTTAAAGTCCAGCTGATCATTTAGTAAGTTAGATTTAAACTCCTTATAAATTTCAAATTCCTCAAGTGCATTCAAAAGTCTACCTTTTTTGCAAAAAAGAAGTGGGCTCAAATTTTTGTCGAAATTAGTGTACCAGTGGTTAGAATCAAATTAAATGTCGGGCAAAGTTGGAGTTCAATTTACGCATTTCTACGCGGCAAGTGTTACTTAAAACGTTCTTTGAATGCCCTGCCTGTCTGTCCAACATAAAAACTGTTGCAATCATCACAGTTGATTCCGTGAACACCAGACTTCCTTTCGATAGGAATCACACGTTTGGGTCGTAATAATTTTTGAATATTATTATTGGTGTGAAAAGTAACCAAACCACCAATAACAAACATATTTCGCAAACATATTTTTCACCATATGAGGAACGATATTAGAATATTCCATGGATACGAATTTTTTATTTTTATTCTTAGCACGTGTGATGGGGTTTAGTTTATTTTGCATATGTTTACGCAATAGTTTAACAATTATTGAGTTATCGTATGCGTTTGCTTGGACTATGTATTTAATGGTTTCCAATTCGTCACTGAAGTCCTGTTTATCCATTGGTACGGTGAGAAGGCGGTGGTTGAAACTGTTATACCGGTACGCTGACATTTTTTGTGAAGTTGGATGGTGTGATTTTACGTGTATGGTAGTATCTGTAGTAGTGGGTTTTCGGTAAATTTTGTATTTGAGTTTATCTGATTCTTTGGTTATATTTAAGTCAAGAAAATTTATTCTACTATCTCGGTCTCTAGTGTGAACTGGATTTTTTTATTAATTTTGTTGAGATAAAGTTTTAATATTTCGTAATGTGCCATCAAATACAAGAAAAGTTTCATCGACATATCTTGTATAGAATATTATTTTCATTCTATGTGAGTTGTGTTCGGACATTATAAATTAATTTTTCGGGTGGTTCAAGTAAATGTCAGCCAAACGTCCGGACAAGGGCGAACCCATAGAATGTATTGCACGAAAAAATTGTAACTTGACACTGGGATTACGGTCCCGAAACGCATCGTAACATTCTAACGACCGAAATAAGTCGCATGACGGACCAATAACAGGTAATATTTAATAATATAATTATTATTATATTATCCTATATATTACTGTAAAATATTGTTCGTAGAAAATATACGTTTTGGTTCAAGTGAACTCTTAATATTTACCTAAGATTTATTTAATTTTTGTATTCATGTCTATAACGAAGCCATTGGTACCCCTGCTAGTCAGTGTATATAAACAACTTTAAATTTCTAATCTAGATAAAGGCTCAGTGTGAAAACACTTCAGAACATGTTAAAGCAGATTGCAAAGTTAAGCTAGTTGCAGATTTAACTTGATAAACTTAAATAATGTACTTTGCGTTTGACATTTTAATCCCTCAACATTGAAGATTTTAAGTACACTATTACCTAACCAGTTTTACTACAAAATAAGATAAGCCTATATTCTGGTACTTAAAAACGAATACATTAGCACACTTACTGATACATTTGTACTTAAAGATTTCCATGTAAGATAAATTATGTCAAACTGAGCGACAACAATGCCTTTCACTTCATGCTTGAAACCTATTTTCTCTGAACTAGTATTCGAACAAATTTATAAGTAACTTCAAACTTAGTATTTAAAAAAAACGTCCTCGTAATTGTTCTTGATAGAATAAATAAATATTGAGCTTGACTTGTGTGAAGATAACGTGATAGAATAATACTTGAACCTCATAACTAATATCCTACGTTAACTAACTCAAATGTCTTTAAGAGACGTGTCACCATCTTCAGTGATGCACAAGCTGCAATAAACTATAACTAACCTAACAGTTTTTTTTTCGGTAGAATGAAATCCATTTACGCTGACCTCTGTCCTAAGAGGTACTGTGGGCTCGCCTCTCAATTGCAAACAAGTGAGAAATACTACTCACAAAAACATTTTTCCCCTCCCCAACGGACATGCACCGGGGAGAGTGCAAACTAGTGTATCTAGCTTGCAGATTGCATCTAGGGAACTCCTTAATGGCTGCAAACTGCAAACTAGATACACTCACTGTAACGTCGTAAATTAGTGGCTAACATATAGAAATCGTTATCATTTTGGAGTCGCTGCAATTTCACCTCTACGGTCGGTCGTCCAAGATGGCGGCAGGCCGAGGCCTACCGTCTTCAAAGATGTCGAGTCTCTTGCCGATCTCAGCTATATGTACATAGCTTGAGTTGCGTGCATCCTAAAACAATTTAGAAGCAAGTCTTTTAGCGAAAACATCTAAGGTAGGAATGACCTTAGAATGGTGGTGTTTCTCACATACCATGGCTGGCGTGTGAGTCTGCAGAGAGCCGCTGCATGAAGTCTCTCCAGTTTCATGCTGTTGAGTTTGCTGGCAAATTCTCATCAAACCTTGGACGTGAACATCAGCACTGATCGCTCTATTAACAGAAAATGTATGAATTCAGCTCTTACAGGCAAGGGGTTACGCCATGAGAGGCAGCCCTAAATTCGCTTTCCTTCAGTGACCTTGTTCTGCATGTGTCGCCTAAAGTTGAATCTGCTGTCCAGTGTAATGCCTAGGTACTTGACAGTATTCTTCCAAGAGATATCCACCCCGTCAAATTCCACATCACGAGTTACTCTCCGTGTCATTGTGGATATTTTCCTGGAATCGGATTTGTCCAGGTTAATCTTGTTGCACCATTTCTGCATCCACAATGACAGCACATCCAGTTGCCTCTGATGTACAATGACAACATAAACCTTAATATATCAATAAACTGTCGCACGAGATAAACATTTCATCCTGTTCAAAGTATATTGAGGGTGACAAACTAAACTTTTAGTTTTGAAAGACATTTGTAGGTGGGGTGGTTTGATAGGCCTAATGTAAGAATTAATAATACCAATGTAGTGGGGGTTGAACCTTTGAACGACCTACGATTGATTCCTACTCAGTCAACCTTTGTTAGGCGTTCGGAAAGGTTGCGACAAAAAACGTCCGCTAAGACCTAGGACTTATCACCTGAGGACGCGAAGTGTTGTTTTTTTCTTCGCGAAACGTCGTGTTGTGTATATTTTACTGTTTTGTTCATAGGATTTTGTGTTGTGTTTTTGTGTGTGTGGTGTGACGTGGAGCCTTGCTTCAAAGATTTTATATTTGACGACAACGTGTCCTGCGGTTATATACACAAGTGAAACAGCAATAAGGTGGGTGCAGTCCATTAAGAGTATAGTAAACTAAACTTTGCACCCACATAATGCACACAACATTTTTCCTACAGCTACATTTCAGATTAGTGTTTTAGTTTTTTAAAAGATCTGTTTTACAGAGTTTAGTCCCACGACAATCAAAATTTTCAAAACAACTTTCGTGTGAAAAGTATTACTTTACCGCACTCCAGCTGTTTAGCCGTGCGGTAAAGTAAAACAAAGAGGTATAATTACTTGACGCTGGACACGTGTAGTTTAGTTTGCGCACTGCTGTGAGTATGCAAAACGCACTTTTTTTAAGTAGCTGTAGTAAAAATAATTCGACCACGCAGCTGAACCACTGACGTGAGTTGAGCGCAAATTTCCAAAATTAAGTTTATAGGCCTATGTTTTAGGGTTTCAACCAACAATTTGGGAAATAGGTCTATTCACGACGGTGCTGAATAGCTGCAAAATGGTTAGCACGCCATTCCGCATATTTGGAGTATCTTAAAACACAATGCATTGCGTGCTTCGCATCCCAACCCCTGGGTAGAATCCACCACATGGCTTTGAACCTGGTACTTCTATGGTATGTTACGTTTTGATCGATTTTGGGGAAACCAAGCGAGCTATAAGGTTGTGTAAAAAACAAAATTTGCAGAATAACATCCTACATTTATATTTGTAGAAAAAACTCAAAAACAAATTCATTCTCGTAGAAAAAATCTAAAAAAATAGTTACTTCCGGTCAAAAAAACGTGCTTCCCATTGTTGGATTTTTTTGGATAACGAACTCGTCCGAGCGACGTAGACAACGAACATGTGTAAAAAATTTGAACCAAATCGGACTTAAAATGCGGCCGCTAGGGTGTGAACACATATATATATATATATATATATAATTTTTAATGACACCCCAAAACGTGTTCTGGGGACCATGATCGGTGCTCATTTGCTACTCCCGACCTTGGGTCTTACCATAAGGGCCTCTGCAATAGCTCATTTTTCCTATGGCAATTTGCTAATAATGTATCTTACTAATAAGGTTTTATTAAATGACTTAATATTTAGCTTTAAATTATACAACTTTGGGGAAGTTAGATACTAATTGAAGTAGACAGAGAGCCAGGTACAAAAGTAAAGGGGGTCAGAGAGTCCAGCTGTCAATCAGAAATGGCCCAGACTCTATGTCCGTCTTTATGAAATATGTGTGTACCCCGTCTCTCTGCCCTACAATCCACTAAAGTTTAGAGGATTAGAGACCACACACTGAGGACATGGATCAACAAATTGTGATCAATCATCTGAAGTAAAGGATTACAGAAGTTGTGTTTAAAATATTCACAGCGAGTGGAAATGTGTCTGTCATCTTGTTTTGATTTTCAGCTCTAAACATAAACTTCAAAGTACAGTAAGACCTCGATAATCCGGCACTCGATAGTCCGGCAGACCCAATAGTTCGGCATCCATCATCTTGAAAGTTGGCACTCATTAAAAATTGCAGTTTTTGTAATTATTGAGTGATTTACGCACGGTCTACACTGTCTGTTGGCTCCGCATCCGTCAAAAACAGTGTGTAAAAATCTACTGCTCAATAAACTTGTCTAAAACAAACATTTGAATCAACATTTCTCCTAAAAATCAAACCGATTCAAAACAATGTGCTCTCGTCCTTTAATAACGTTCCCGGTCAAAGGGACCGTTTAACATTTTCGTTGACAGTATTTTGTTGAACGTATTCCACTTAAGGAAGATTATTTGAACAAATTGAAGTCCTTGGAAATAGATACATTGAATTTCTTGTAAATAGTTGTTCGATTTAAAACCGCTTTGCACGGTTTGGAAGTGAAAGGGATTGGAAGAATTTGTGACAGGCTGGAGTAAAAATAGCAAACCCCCACAACGTACTGTCTAACGGAAGCCAACAACAAAGGGGAATGGAGCCGTCCCTACCTGAGGCCCATCAGTTAGCGACAATCTCTCTATGCAGTTCTTTTTACGTAGTTTCAACGTGTAATTTACATGTCCACATTCAGTTTTTATTTTATGTATTGTAATGTTTTTGTTTGTGTGTTGAAACAATTCTTAAACAACCCAATAATAATAATATGTATGTATAGCACATGTGCGTTTATTTATAGTTTATTCCCTGTTTAAACCATTTTAAAGGAAGACCTCGATTATCCGGCATATTTGATGATGCCGGATTATCGAGGTCTTAGTGTATTAATAAATCCATGACTTCTTATTCAGGTAAAATAGAAGAAATTTGTTTTTTCTTCGTCCTGTGTTTTATTCAATTAAGACCATTTTCTGAATGAAGTGGTCCCTTTCACCGCCTCATTATTTGTCCAATAATAAAAGTAAAAACTTATTAGTAATATGGTAAAATAGTGGATGGTCGAATAACATAGTGAGTAGGCCTACTATTAATAAACCAGATAAAATCACGAAGCTCAAAACTTAAAGTATTTGCTTATCTCCTAGGATAAACGGTAATTCATCAATCTTCTTGGATATCGATCACAATCTATAAATGTATTGTTCTTGGAGGACAGTACGGATGTGGAACTAAATTTCAAAGAATCGCTACTTGATATCAATCACATTATTGGCATTAAATTGTCACATAAGAGAGGATATTTTATCAGGAAACCTAAACTATATATAAGCTCTGGATACAGGTAACACAGTATCAGTCATAATGGGAAGTTTCCGTGGTTTGGTTTTACTAAGCATCTGCCTAGGTAAGTATTTTAAAATTCTTCTTTCATGATTTGCCCGAGTTAAAATAAATGTATTTACAAGTAGTTAGTATAAAATGTTAGTTTATTTGTTGTTGGGTGTATTTCAGCGGCGTTTCACCTCTCAGAAGGAAACTCCCATGTTTCCGACAGGAACCAAAATCAACGTGGAAAGTTAGATATTATTGGAGGCAACCCTACAACGATTGAAAAACACCCAACAACAAATAAACTAACATTTTAAACTATAATATTTAAAATTTCACTAAATATATATTTCTTTATACAGGGTGGTTATAAAGTCACTTCCCCCCCCCCCCCTTTAACTTTTGTGTTGGTTAAAACAAACACATATCCTTTGGGGAACGATACTAACTTAACCCAAAGTATCTTTTCAAGCAATCAGTAATTTTGAGTGTCCTCTAAAAATGGGGAATTTTGGGGGCAACTCAAAATTTTTAAATGGGAAGTATGGTCATGTGATACCTCATTTTAAAGGTCTATTTAAGACTAGGAAAATTACATAAAGAAAATAAAAAACGGATCACCCAAAACAAAATGGCGGAACTAAACGCGTTGAAATAAATCGACATAAGTTGCTAATATATCTCGAAAAGGAAGAGTTTTTAGGTAAAAGTTCAAGTGACAAAAAGTGTTTATTTCAAAGTGCTTGACCTAAAAAATTGCTTCCAAATAGATTTCGTAAATTTTATTTTTTACAAAATTTTCCAAGATGGAGGAGTAAAAATAAAATTTACGAAACAGGCAGACATCCACGATTTGATTATACATAGCCTATATTTAGGTAATTTGGGTAAAATTGTATTTTTATTTATGTGTATTTATTCATCTCTACTGTTCATACCACTTTTATCGCAAAGGTTTAAAACCCGTTATGGCCCAAGTTACTAATTTCCAACTTTCCACCGAATTCTAAGATCAAAATCTTCCCAATATGTTTTGCTGTGATAGAACAGAACTTGAACACAAAACCTCACAACCATTACGTTAAACGCGTTTCAATGACAATGTCGCCATCTTCAGTGATACACGAGCTACAACTAACCTAACAGTGTTTTGTTGCTTACGAGGTAGGCTAAATCTTCGAGTTTCATTTTCTCAACTATTTTGTCCATTAATTCTTTGGAATACCCGTTAATTTATTTATTATTTTAAGTTTATTTATTTGCATACAATTTGCTCTACTTGAGGTATGTTTTTCCAAACGATTTCAATTATAATGTATTGTGTTTACCGATAAACTTAATCAAAATTTGCTACAAATTTTATTAAGACTAGAAGCCTTTGAACCAGTATTGTAAGCACTTATTATAGTTTGTACCATGAATAATCACCTCTATTAAATTTCAGGTATCAGTTGTAATAAATGGCGGCTTTGTTGCTGGAGCAATTTTAAATAAAAACTGGGTCTTAACATCAGCCGCTACTCTATCTTCGTAAGTAATTTTTCTTTTCATATTTTAGGAAACGGAAAGTAGTGCAATGTAATTATCAGTCAGACTATGAATGTATGTTAGCCCTAACGCATAAACGGATAGCCTGACTTTGACACTTTAAGTATCCTTAGATTCATTTTGGCCCTACACGCCACACGAAGTCAGAAAATGCCGGCTGTGATTTTCTCGGACGTAAAAAGAAAACTTTCTTCCAATCCCAATAGGAGTTGGTACTATATTTAACAAATATTTTTTTCTATTTTTCAGATACGTAATAAAGAACCAAGAGTATAATCTAATATGTTTGCTTTATATACGTGTCATAGTGTTGGTCTGTTAATCCCTGTAAATGTTTCCTCTAAATAAATATAGTTTAAAAAAACTAAAAAACACGCTTTTAGAGCATA
>JAGFPH010007081.1:52121-66072 GCA_018207615.1 Philaenus spumarius | reverse complement strand
AGCTGAGGAAAATGATGTCAGTTTCAGGAAAATCGGATAAACCCTGGAAGAGTTACATGGAAAAAGGATTTCCATAGCACATAACTGAGGGAAGCCAGATAAGAACGCAAGACAGTAGAGGGGAGGTCCAAAGACGAGACTGATGGAAGGAGAACAGGGTGACCAGTTTACGAAAAGGGGCGTACTCAAAGAAACAATAGAAACTTAATTAAAACAAAGGCTAAATCATGTTACAAAATTATGAAAAAATTATAATAAAATTCAGGATGAAAAGTTACGTAGACTAGAAGTTTGAAATTGGCGAAAAAATGGATTTTAAAGCATTATGGAAATACAGTGGTAGAAAGCTTAGGTTGGCAATGAAATAGTGCCGAGAAACCTTATATAAACGATTGCTCGGGGAAACTCGGGAGCCTTATTGATTTTGTCGATGTAAAGTAACGCATCGCGCGGGGCCTTATTAATTTTTCGATGTAACATGACGCATCGAGAGCAGATACTTGTTTTTTATAAAATACTTTAGCGTGCTAGAAGCTGAGTATTTTCTTCGTTAAACTTTAAATTTTTATAACAAGTAAGAAGATACGGCATTGCGGTTATCATCTGGGATGCAGCAATAGACACCGCATTAACTCTACATGAACTTCAGTGGCAACTTAGTCTATACAAGTTGGCCTAACTTGGGATTTTCTGGAAGAAAAACATAGCCTACAGGACAGCTGATACATGGAGTGATTCGTATAGCTTCCAGACAGGACTCCAGGACACCACCAGGCAGCCACCAGGACATGCAACTGTAGCTACGAGGGAATAGACGAACCGGGATTGCAGACACGGCATCACCACATCCATCTTTAGGAAGCCATCCATCATACATCCAGACAACCCTACAGGACTCCACCTTCACCCACAAGACAACTCTATCAGCACGCAGAACATCTGTAGCTTGTCATCACTAGACGGCGTTCGCGGATTTCACCATAACGTCGCGACGCCTGGACAAGTGTGAAAAGGTCGGTAGAAGCGTAAAATACGTTAGTCCCCATTAAATTGCCTGAAGTAAATTCAAATAAATTTATTTTAAATACTGGGTTACTTAGGATGTTAGATTAAGAAATATTTGTAATTAATTAAAGAAGTAAATTCATTAAATCGTAAATTCAAATTTTCATTAAAGTATAAATTAAATTCAATTGAGTAATAAAATATTAAAATAAATTATAATAAATTAAGAGATTAGTTCTGCCTTATAGTTTTAAAAAGTTATCATTTTATTTGAGAAGAAAGTTATTATTTGGTTTTATTTGGAAAATATTAAATACAAGAATTTTGTTTTATGTTTAAAATTAGAAAAAGGAAATTATTAAAATTTTATTTTGTTTTATAAAAGGTTATTATTTACAAAAACACCTAGTATTCAAATATCCCAATAGTTTATGAATTTTAGATTAAGGATTGGTAAAGTGAAATTTCATAAAATAATTGCAAGCACAAATAAGCAATTTACAAGGTTAGTTCCAGTGTACTCACTCTTCAGAGGTTTACAAAAAGTAAAATTATTAACTTGTGTTCTTACTGAGCTAAAATTAAAAATAAATTACTGGAAGTATAAAGTAAAGTTTTTTGTCAGAATAATCAGTGAACTGAATATTCGACACATAGTTATTTCACCTAGGCCAAACAAAGTGAGATTGCCTATAAAACTTCCAGTAGGTGGAAATAACTTATTCTCCAACGAAGAATTCACAATTATTCAAAACAAAGGTTATTCATTGTAGAATTGGCGCTGCCAGCGTGAAAAGCAACGCGTTGCAGTTGTGGCCAAAACAAATTATTCTGCAACTTAATTCCTCTAAAAAAGAAGATTCGTTGTAATATATATATATATATATATATGTACGCAACGCGAATATACTACATAGCACTTCTTATTGGGAGAGGAAAAAGCATCAAACTCGCGACCGTCACCGCTCGAGATATAGTATGTATGTATATATATATATATATGATATTTGTGTTATATGTATATTAAATACCAAAGTCAGCAAAGTCATTAATGTTTTAAATTATTTTATCCTTATTCCTCCTCCTCTAATATTAGTACGGACAAAAAAATATAAATTGGTCATAGAAGTTATCACTTCCAACGTGTGGTCTTAAGCACACTATTTATTTCTTTTTTTTTTTCAAAAAATTTGTAAAAATGACGTGCTATTTTGTATTTTTTACACTGCTGATTTGCAGAGAAATAAAACATTAAGTGTAGGTTAAAAATAACTGACATTTAAAAATAAAGCCATAATATTAAATGGATCATATATTTTGTAAAACGACCGTCACTTAGTTTGGAAGACAAAATTACTTGGGATCATGACAAATAAACCAATTTGAAGCCCAAATTTCCTCACTTCACAAAAATATAAAATTGATCATTTTTTAATTTTAATTTTTTTATGACAAACAATAAAATTCTAACTAAAATACAAATTATAACGTCCCTAAAATACTCTATGATATATTTATATGGAAGAATTTTTGTAAAGAAGTTCGCCCTTAGTTTAAAAGTCCCTTCTCATACTCCGAAAAAATGTTAAATGTGTCACTTTATTACTTTAAAATATGTTAAATAATTCTAAGCGTAAATGTCTTAAAACCGTTGCAGTAAGTTGTATATTAATTTTATATTTACAAATAACAACTGATTTATTATTAGTAAAAACTCACTAACATAAGCGCATGACTTATTTTCCTGTAGCAAACAAAAAATGGAGCCTTTATGAATTAAGTATTAAACTCAAGTTTGCCCGTTTTTAAAATGTTCGATTTTCAAATTATTTATTAACTAAGATTATACAATTTAAGAATTTTAAAATGTATGTAATTAAGTAATGCGGTTAAATGTTTAACATGTGTACTGGGTGTTATGGAAAAGGTTGTAAGCTGTATACAATGTCATTTGTATGTTTGTGACAATATTACCATATAAAAATAGCTATACGATACGGTTAGGTTTATATAAAAAATTAGTTACTCGTATTTTAATAAATGTTAAAAAGTGTTTACCGTTACAAAGCACAATTCATAGCTAGTATTTTATAAAATATTAAAAAGGTAAATAATAGTTACACATTCCATTTTGACCTCCTTGACCATAAGAACAAAAGCATACAAAATGATATGATTCTAAAACGAAAATGATTTTATTGATTTGTTTATACACAATAATTATTTTACTCTCAACTACTTTATGATAAACTTATAGTCTACGTGCAATTAACAATTTCAAACAAGAATCTTATTTTGTCGAACAATAATAATGTCAATAACACTATTTCCAAACAATACACCAACTTGAATAGTTATCGAACAATTTCTGTAAATGTTATTCAGCTAAAACTGACCAATTGAACTTCATTCCGCAAAAGTTATTTAAACTATTTGCAATCGAATTGGAACAGCTTGCAGTTTGATAATGTGAGGGTGCTATTATGTTGTAATAATATGTAGGAATGTACTCAAGAATATTTGTTTTAAATATGTTGATTTTTGTTTTTAATAATATTCAAGAGAATATATACATTTATTGATGTAAACGAGGTACGAGTGGAATTCTTAAGACGTTAATCTTGTTAAATATTATATATATTTGTTAGTTTTTTATTTAATGACTCCAGACAAGAAGATAAATCATTTGTAATATTTGTAAATACACATAATTATATTTTTACCTTATTGTTTCCGTCTTGTGACTTCGTCTGCGTTTTTTATAATGACGCGTTTTGAAACCTATGTTTCATCATCAGATTATTTAATAAATAAATTAAAAGTTCACATTAATTTATTGATTGAGCGACACATTGAGTTGTCGCTCGACCGCCCGCCGTAGTAGACGTCTACCGGAAAATTTATATGTGTTATGTGTCGTGAGTTGTATGTTGTTGTGTTTTTGTAATGTGAACTTTTAATTTATTTATTAAATAATCTGTTGATAAAACATAGGTTTCGAAACGCGTCATTATAAAAAACGCAGTCACAAGACGGAAACAATAAGGTAAAAATATTATCATATTAGTGACTTGGATACTCATACAATGCTTTAAAAAAAAACAAAAAAAAAACATAAATATACATTAAAATACCTTCTTTTTATATTTTTACATCCTACTCTACTATACAGTTGATGGCATAATGTGTATAAAAGCACAATGCACGTACAGACATGCGTTGCAGCACACATACCACATTGCGGTGTTGGAACATATGGCCTGTATGACACAATCTATCTACATCAAACAATCTATTACACATGGTACTATTGCACATTATGGTGTCTGATAATTCCTTTGTCCTAAATTTAACCATAATAACAACTGTTATTGTTTACACTATTGTTCACAATGAGCCACAATCCATGACATCAAATTTAAAGAAAAATACAACTTGCTCCAGTACTAAACATCCCTTTATTCCGAACGACAGTAAAATGAAAATAATTTAATTTAGTTAATATGTGATACTGAATTTACTTAAAGTCATAGAGAATAACCTTAAAACCACGGAATCACTCCATCGTTTTTATTATTATTTTTTTTAAATAAGGCACGGTGCTTAATCGTAACTTTCTAACCGTGCCCTAAACTTGTGATGACTCGCTTAGATATGTAACAGTTTTTAAAATTACATTTGCATTGTTTATATATTTAACTTGCGTGATCTTATAAACCCAAGTAGGAATTAATTTTATCAAGCACTACTAAAAAAAAGAAAAAAATTAAACCAATAATTAAAATTTGAAATGTGTGATGTTTTAGTTTATCAATGTTTTCATTGTTTTGTTGGGTATAGTGTAACTACACTAAATTATTTTAAATATGTTATTTTCGTTAACATTTTCATATATTCTTACATATTCTCTTGCACCTAATTTTTAAACGGATTACAAACAATTTTGTAGGACAAACAAAGGAGGATAAGTTGAAAATGTAGGTGCACGTGTATAAAGGGGGATGGGGGGTTGACTCTTGCTTTTGCCTCAATAGGTTAGTTTAGTTTAGAAGGGACAAACAGAGAACTTGTAGAGAATATCAATAAACCGTAGTTGAAACCTCTACAAGTTTACCGATTATTGAGGAACCCATCCACCGCCCTACATCCTGACTTTACCTGTACGTAGGCACAAGGACAGAAAGGTACGGTCTGACCCAGGAAGACGCCGCTTTCAAGGAGACAGACATCGGGGACCTAAGGAAGCGGGCCCAGTTAAAGATGTACCTATGTTCATATTAAATATATAAATTTTGTATACGTACGAATTAAATTTCCTTCCACCTTTACTAGTTATATATCCCATTGTTTTAAAAATAATGTATTATAATTGCTGTAATGGTAATGCTAGCATTTTAACAACCATTGGATTCACCAGGCAATGTTAAGAGATGTTTTCAGAATGATTTTATTATATTATTGCAAAGGCAGAACTAGAGTTGAGAGGCAAATTAGGTATTTATTTTTAATGAAAACTATCGAAATACATTAAGATAATGTTTATTACAATAACATATTTAATAGTCTAACCCACTTTGTCAGTCTCACCTGTGATTATTATTATATTATTAACGAAATAATTTCACTATTTAACAATATTTAAAGTTAGTTTTATCGATTTTAAAACTGTTATAGAAACACGTTATCAAACAAATAAATATATGTTTTTATAAAACTTAACATTGATGTAAATGTATTATAAACTTACTAAATTTGTTTGCATTTTTATATTTTCTCTGCTTCTTGATAAAGTTTAATTTAATCACTTAAAGTGTCAATCAAGAAATAAAAAGATGTGTTTAATTCTTCTCTATCCGTTGTTTTGTTTACTTAATGACAATATGTTTTTATCACAAATATTTTCACATACATGAAGTTGTTGAAATTTTTTATATTTTCATTTACACTAAATAATTGTTTTCGCTATTACAAATAGAAATAGAAAATAATTGAAACAAAATACAATAAAATTCTTCTCCAAAACTTTAAGGAACCTATAAAATAATACCTGCGAAAAATAATCATACCTTCTGCATTACTTTACCTATTTATGTTATTATTTTATGTTGTTTACGCCTTTTACAAACTATCAGTTTATTACATACTAAAACTAATATGCTTAACACATAAACAATTTAAAAAAATATTATTTTCATCGAAACTTAAAATTTATAAACAATTCTTAACTCAAAATTACAAAATGTTTATTATTTGTATTTATTTTTATATTTTATTTACCTTGTGCTATTTCAAACTATCTGCTCAAAGCAACACTGCATAGGATTCAGTTAGGTAACATATTTACTGGGAAATGTAATTAGAGGATGAAAGGGGACACATTCAATTACAACAATAAGAGCCTCCAGCCGTGAATCGTTTAACCTGAATTCTCCAAACTGTAATTTAATCCATCGCTTTTGTCAAAGGGCATTTCTACTACTTTTCTCACCATGTTGTGTAATTTAAAGCTAGATGTTCTATTGTATATATTACTATTTTTTTTTTAATGATACTGTACATATTTTCCTACAAAAGAAATTATTCCTTTTTGGATACATGTATACTGTACACTCATCAGCTAATGAGGACAATAGTTTTCCGTTTAATTTTTTAAAGTCGAAAACAGTATATATAACTTATGTAACGCAACTTATAGTATACATCGTAAATTAACATAACAAACAAACCTTTAACACAACAGAAAAAAAAAATACATAGAAAATAAGAACTTAAGTAAAAATAAATATAAAATATTCAGCATAGAGAAAACACAATCTAGTATTACTGAATGGTTAGCGGTTCCATTGTAAAGAATAAAATGTAATGATTTAAGTACAGAGTTGCATAACTTTTAAACCATATCCTCGGGTTTTAAAACGCATCGATACTCATTCACTCAGATAAATATAATAATACAAAATACATACTTTCTCATACATACATAATATTTAATTACAAATGAAAACAATAATCTCATTATATTTCTCATATTTCTTTATATAAGACTTTGATGTTATTTTGTGCTTATACTTAAAATTTAAGTACTATAAAATGTTTATATTGATTGGTAGCATGATTAATAACTTGGATTAATTAAAGTGTACATATTACATAAGCTATTTTTTGTGTTTTTTGTTGTTTTTATAATGGATCATAGATTTATTTAAAGTTGTATAAATGATCAACTATTTCGGAAAAATAGTAACTAAACACGTCTTTATTACTAAAAACATCATAATAAAAGTTTACGTTTACAGCTTAGCAAAATAATGTTAATTGCTTTTACAAAAATGTTTTTCAGCTTATAGCCAAGATATAATAGGCAAGAAATAAAACTACTAAAGTATTAATAATTATACAAGACTGGCTCATATCCGAGTTTAAAAAAAAATAAGTTTCGAGGTTTGGAAGATATGGTGAAAATGTAGTGAATGTATTTTTTGTATGTTTAACCTTAGGGGAAACAAGTGTCATATTCTTGTTCAGCACCCCAAAGAACAATAGCAAACCGAGTTTAGGAGAATGGATAAGAAATAAAGAACTTAATACAATTTGCATATTGCCTATTGTGTAGACGTAAAATATTACACTCATAAACTGTTTAAAATACAATGTAGTGAACAACTCTCCTCAACCAAGAATGGTTATCATGTAAAAAGAGTATGCGAGTTATCCATGATTGGGATTTTAATTCGCGTGAGACTGGTTTATTTTAAACTTACAATACTATTTGAGTAACTTTTGTTTGTGTACTCGTATATAACTTGTATTAAGCAGATCCCTATTGCTTGTTTCAGTTATGACGCTTTAACTGAAAACTGCCAACTGGGTGTATAATAAACTGTATATGATTTTTAACTGGTGCCCCTTATTTGTTGGGTTTGAAATGTTGAACTGACTCTCAAACAATAAACTATGATCGAAAACGATCATGGTAAAAAAATGTAAGCAAAATCAACAAATTATTAAGCGAGAAATATGTATTATTTAAATATATATATAATGTATAGTCACCTCAGAGAAATATTTAAAAAAATTTAATATTGTATTCACATTATTATTATTCTTTTTTTGGTAATATACTAAGTAAAACTTTCAACAATTCTTTCTTTAACATTTTATATTGAGTTTGAATGATCAACCTACTTGGATAATACATAATTAAAACCAAAGGAAACATTTGCTACAAAGTTATCAGAACGGACAGTTTTTACAACTAAACATTGGAACAGTTTTGTAATTATAATAATTGATTTTACAAATTTTTCTGAAACTTTGTTTTGCGTGTTTTTTTCGTATTATGTTTATATTTATATATTTTTAAGTTTGCTTATATAGAGGGTATTACTACGCAGTAAATTTAAAAAAAAATTATTAATGGTAAATTTCGAAAATAAAATTGAAAATGATTTACAATTTATACAATTCTTTTTAAGCAGAAAAATAGGCTTAAATAAATTGATGGAGTCATTTTCTTTATATTACTATAAGGTGTACTAATTTTTTTACACATACTAATTTAAGTATTTTAATTATTTAAATATAACTGAATTGTACCAACGAAACAAAATACAGCAATATTTTCAAACCAAATCTTCATCAGATGCCTGATGGTCTCAACAGAGTTAGCATCTCAT
Source organism: Philaenus spumarius (assembly GCA_018207615.1). Taxonomy (NCBI): domain Eukaryota; kingdom Metazoa; phylum Arthropoda; class Insecta; order Hemiptera; family Aphrophoridae; genus Philaenus; species Philaenus spumarius. The sequence goes on along the minus strand of JAGFPH010007081.1, from coordinate 57,391 downwards.
AGAAGATTGCTTTCGTACTTAGAAATAGAACCCGTTCAAGTTATTCGTTTTTATCTTCACGTATTTGGTCACTATTCCATACGATATCAAACTAAAGTTATTCGTTCAAGTTATCCTTTTAAATAACTACTCTTAGAAAATGTTTTGCATACATTTAGTCTAAAAACAAATAGGCATATTTTTATATTGATAATAACGAATATTTTAGTTTTATGAAACAAATTGCAGGTTACGCTGAAAGAAAGTACGCTATTGGCAAGATTTAGAGAAGAATGCCACTTTGAGTTAGTTGAAGTTGTAATAAGACGCCATGAAAAATATCAAATTAACTTAGTAAATTTTAAAAGATTACCGTCAGCAACTTCTTTGTTTGTTTTCATTTTAATGACTAAACACTTCATGTCACCTCTGTGGTGAGTTAAAGGGATTCCGGAGTAAAGTATGTTATCGAATGAAAACACAACGTTGGCATGCAAAGCTTCTATCATATCCATAGTTCTTCCGTTACATAATATGTTTAGAGAATCGATAAAATCTTATCCTGACCTACTTGCCTTGTTTTATAAATATAACAGTAAACGTTTCTCTCCCATCTTTTATATTTTGTAAACATTATATTTTACATAACGTTCCTACACGTGATTTTTGTATAAATTGTATATATATAATCTGAAAAAAAAACATTTTAGTAAAAAGTGCTTAGATATATTAAAGGTGAAATATATATATACATATTGTTAAAAACATTTAGGTAAAAAGCAATTTGATATATTAAAGGTGAAACATTTATAAATATTGTAAAATGTTAATTTAAGGTAGGCTAATTATTTTTCTGTTCCCTTTGTTTTGGAAACATGCATAATTACGTATAATTGTTTTAGTTGTAGTCCTAAATGTACTTGATGAACTCTTCTTATTCACGTTAATCCCATTTCTACGGTTTATTACTGCAATTATTGAAAAAACAAACTATGTTGTTTCACTTGTAATTAAATTAAATTAAAACTTGCTGTGGAAGTGTGTAGGCAGAAACATTATTACAAAATAAATTGTATGTATTGAGATGACACATGATTTACAACTCTGTTAGATGTTTGTTCTATTTAATTAGTCTTTAACGTGTCATATATTTAAATCGAATATAGCTAAACACCGTAAGTTTAAATTATTTAAATAATTGTGCTGGACTAAATTAGTTTATGTTTATGGTCTTCCATTTTGTGAAGCATTAGTTTTCACATTGATCAAACGACGATGCTCACTGCCTTTGTGTGTCTACCTAAATACATATTTAAATCAAATTATTATCAAAGATGCAGTTTAAGATATTAATGTTTTGTCACACTACCTTAAACACGATTTAATAATCGATATAAATTGTATACAATATTTTTTTATTTATGGACCATCCCCTCAGTAAAGTAATCCCTAACCAACAATTATGTTTAATTGTAGGTACTTATTGTAAATAAACATACAAAGATTTAGAAAATTTCGCTTTTATTGGTAAAACTTTTTGGTAAAAGTATTGTATACCAAATTATCGCCCTGCGTACATTTACTCCAAAAAGACGTTTATCATTTCAAAGTTAAATTATCCACTTCGTTTAGTGAATCTCAAATAACTGTTTCTGTAATATCACCGTCTCTCACTATATATTTGATTGAAAACTTTCGATAATCTGCTACACATAGTTCAAATAACTTCTGCAGGATTCTAAAGCTAAATACATTATATACGTGGAACAATGTTATACCAAGTAAATTCTACGTACAACTAATCCAATATTGAATGTTTGTAAACGGAATTTGAACAGTTCTTGAAACATAATTACATTCCCAACATCAGTAAAATATTGCGAATAAACAAGTTCTAAAATTGTGTTTTGTGTGATTTTAATCTAATTTAACGATAATAAACTTACACTTAGTAAATAGTAAGATAGGTTGTAGTTTTAATAAATATGTGAAAGTAAAACTGATTTTGTATGAACCAAAAATATATTTTTAATTCCAATACCAGTAATATAAATAATTATATAATATATTATCTAACAATAGACATTCATTTTATTATGAAGTGTTATATTTTTCATATAACAGTGGATTTTGCAATGCTTCACTATTGCTTGATTTAATTTAATGGTGTTTATCCCATCTCAACCCTTTGACTTAAGTAATCAAATTGCAAATATTTTTTATATATCAATCAATAATATTAATAAACATTTGTCTGTAATAGTGCAATTTAGCTTTATTGTGTAGGGGAATCTACCCCATTTAAATCACTTTGTTTGTAGTGACAACATTCTATACAAAAATCCTGGTTTTATTATGTGTAAACTGTGAAATATTAGTAAAATTAGTTGAGTAGTTTTTGAATATAGAAATAGTACTTGGATTATTATTAAATTCTATGGGTAGTTATTCCATTTCCTAATTTTGACTTAAGTAATGAAATTGCAAATAGTTTTGTGTATCCCTTAAAAATAAAATACATATTACATAGTTTTAGCTTTATAATATAGCTAGAAGGAAGTTTGTTTAATTCAAATTTTTTGCAACCAAATTTCAACCGCTTACAATTGTGAATCCAAACCATCCAGGGACCAAATCGAAGTCAAACAAAAAAAAATATCAAAATTAGTCCAGCCGTTTAGCAGGAGTTCGGTGACACACACATGTGCAGAAGTGATGTATATAGATGTATATATTGTATACATATCAGGCGGATGGATATTCGAATACAGCATTTCCTTTTTCGTTTTCTGAGCGTTTGTCTACTACCCGTCTTATACAATCAAATCTTTCGAAATATTAGTTTAATTATGTCAACTCGTACGGATAAAAGTAGTATTTAGTTAGCAATTGCTATTACAATGCCGGAATCAAAATTAGTTATTACAATTAGATTAGTTTATTGCATTGAATTTAAATAATATACTTTAACAAACACACGTCGCTAGTACAATCAAGCTCACATTCATAATAATCCTAATCTGGTATAAATGGTGTATTTATCATGTTTCGATAATACATAATATCATATGCTAATTATACAAAATTACAAATATATACAAATTTACGGGAATGTACTCTTACAAATAGATAAATAAATACAAACACGTCCATATAAAAATTTCATACATTAATTTTATTAATAGGCTATATAATACTAATTATTCCATTCTTAATTTAAAATTGTAAACATTTACACTTAATTAGTACTCCTAAGTAAATATACACATATTTACTTTAAGCATTCTTGGGAGTTGACCGTCTTGATCTACCCTTCTTTTTTATTTTAAAGCTGGCAGTTTGGCTCAATTTTAAATAATAATTTATCAGACAAATATTTTATTAATTTCAAAACGAAATAGTTGATATTTTCACACCCATTCTTTTTTAATAATGGTATTGTTTTTTTAAATCTAATGAATATATTTAGAAAACTCTTTCCCTGAACATAGTGTGGATTATTTACTTTCAACGCTTGTACGATAGTATGACGTCAAACCCCTGTTAATGAGTGCCTACACACCCAATCTCGAAAGAGAAAGAGTATCATTATCCATTTATATAATATTTTAAACTGCTATAAATTAGGTTTACAGTAAAATAAGCTATAACAAAATAATAATAACTTAATATTTATTTACCTTATTGCATATTTTATTTAATTAAATGTATTGTGTTCGCAATGTAAATCTAGAAACTTAAAAAAACCTATTTTCATGGTTAAACAGTGAGCTGCTTGTTTAGTAAATAATGTTGTTTAGAGATTAGTAAACTTGTATTTATTATGACCTAAAGTTTACTTTAATAGCTGCCTCCTTTAAAAAAATCTTCTACAAAATACTCTCTTTATGGATTTTCAAACAAATATTTATTTGGCTCTTTTATTGATAATTAAATATCTTTTTTATCTTTTTATTATATACATTTATTTGTTATCTATGTGTATTGCGTCTGTGTGAGAGCTTAACCAATGCATACTTAGTATGCATTGGCTTAACACAATTAGCTATGAGTGTAGAATACTCCCAGAGAATTTGGAATTTGTGTAGAATTTTTTTAAATAGAATAAATGTATTTATGTTGTATTTTATGATGTTTTTATTTCTATTAACCCATCTTTACCAGGAAACATAATAAGTATTATGTTTCCTGGTAAAGATGGGTTAATAGAAATAAAAACACTAAGCGATGTTTAGCATCAATAATTAATTAATTTTCAATACAATTTATTTTATTTTATTATATTGTAATAAATTGTATATCTTAAAAACTAGCACATTGATTATTAATGAATAAATATAATATATTTAGTTAATTTTTAAACTAAATTTTAGCTTTGAATTAATTATAGCTGACAACATGACATTACTTTACATCCCTCACGAATACGATCCTAAACTATTGCGTCAGCACTGTATAATTTGGTTACATTTTTACTTTCTCACTATACTATAGTATAGAGAAAGTATAGTGATCGCAAACAAATTCGATGTTGAAATATCCGTTTTTGGACCCCCTGAGTGCAAAAAAGTGGTTTTTACAAAATGTCTGTCTGTATGTCTGTATGTATGTATGTCTGTATGTATGTCTGTATGTCTGTATGTATACAAAGCTAGAGCGAAAACTATTCGATCGATTTCAAACAAATTTGCACCGGACATGTCAAATAGGCTTGTATAGATGCACGAAAAACGGTATTGACAAATTTTAAAAAACAACCCCTTTTTTTGCAAAAAAACCCAAAAAAACAGTTATTATTTAACTATTCGATTGATTTTAAAAAAAAATTGCACCAGACATGTCAAGTATGCCTGTATAGATGCACGAAAAACGGTTTTGAAATTTTTTAAAAAACAACCCCCTTTTTTGCAAAAAAAACCCAAAAAAACGGTTATTTTTTTACGAAAAACCGCTCTAAAGATTTTGATATAATTTGGCTTATTTGTAGCCTTTAATGTACCCTAAAATAAGCAAAAATCCGCATCTTTCTAAAAATGATCGTTTAGCTAATAATAATAATAATAACAGATTTTTGTTGGTTTTTTGGCGAAATGGAGAAAACTATTCGATCGATTTCAAACAAATTTGCACCAGACATGTCAATTAGGCTTTATAGATGCACGAAAAACTGTTTTGACAAATTTTAAAAAACAAACCCCTTTTTTGGAAAAAAACCCAGAAAAAGAGTTATTATTTAACTATTCGATCGATTTAAAAAATAAAATTGCACCAGACATGTCAAGTATGCCTGT